>JAJLTP010000011.1:0-192685 GCA_030568275.1 Lipomyces orientalis
ATTACCATTACGAATATGAGTAGCAAGCATCTAGTGGGACGGAATTCGAAATATTGAGGCTCTCAATTCAGTCTAGTTCACTGTAGCTGGACACGGGTTTGTGCGTACAAGCCTCGGCCTTCTCAAGTCTCACTGAAGATCAGCCGAGCAGTTACTCTTATAAGCACTGGTCGTGAGGGCGACGATACCCCGCTCAAGCCTGGTGCCGCTTGTACGACATTCGATATCTTGCCTACGCGGAGCGGCGGCCAATGGTATCATGAAATACTGAGAGAATGCAAAGGCGCAATTTTCCGGGTCTCAAAATTTACGGATGAACAATTTGCCTAACTGCGAGCATCCTCGCCGGGCTGACCTTGCAGGGGCGGCCGACGGGCCAACGACTGCCATGAAGGACCATGCGTGTCGAATTGATCCCGTGAAATACCTGCCGCCAGAGGTCTTCGAGAAGATTCTTGAATATGTCTCATATCCCCTAGTCTGCTCGTTACTGTCCGTTAGCAAATCCTGGTACTTCGCTGTATCGGAGTTTGTCGATAACAACCCGGCTACGTACAAGTATTTGGATTTCCGCAGATACGACCTCGACAGAGTTACGCCGGATCTATTACTGTCATGCATTCATAAATCCAGAGGCTTGACGACGTCTGTGCTGTACCCGTGCCATTCGACCAAGAACGCCCACTACGGTACACTCCGGGCCATGATATTCCTGCACGAGACATTACTGGACAAGTCGTATCTGCGTCTTAAGAATATGGTAATAAACCAGCGCTTGCGACTCCTCACCGAAACGCCGTCAACGCCAATCGGCACGACCTATCAGAAAGCGCTAATTGGTGCGGCTACTGCGAATCTGTGGTCCTTGCGCGGTCTCGCGATCGACAATTTGTACTTTGTCATTCGGCAGTGGAGTGAGTCTGGAATAAACGACACATCAGCTTTGGACCGATTAGAGGAACTGCATATATCTGCTCACGCGATCCCAATGCTGTTTGCCTTCATCAGGACGAAACGTTCTGAGCCACTGTTTCCCAACCTGCGAATCCTGATATGCGAATCAGACTATGAAGCTCGCCGACGACTCGAGGTTCCGCACTGGCTGTACGGGGCGCCTAAATCTGAATCTTTAATTGCGTTTCCCGAGTTGCTTGAGTTTCGAATTGGTGGGATCCCGAAAGGTCACGAGCGCGAACAAGATCTCGACCAAGACTGCTTGGATATTATCCCGACATGGATGCCAAAACTTGAGGTGCTAACGTGCAAGGGCGTGAATATCAGACCAAGTCGATATCCGCGGCGAGATTTCGTCCACAGGGTAGATATGCGCCGGTCACGAAACCTCGTCCAGTTGGACTTCTCGTACACGAAAATGTGGATCATGCCGTTTATTCCTCCAACTTGTCGGCGGCTGGTTCTGCGCGGGGCAGGATTCGGCGCGGTGGACCTGTCGAACAGTATGTTAAACGGGCCCGATGTGGGTCCGGCTCCAGACGGCGTGGCTGTGGCTGCGCATGGACTGGAGAAAGTCCACGAGCAGTATAAAGGCATCGAGGTTTTGGATATGTCCAGCTGCGGTGCAGTGTTGACGAACAATATGTTAATCGGAATTCTGGCCCTGTGCAACAAGGACAAACTCACTACGCTTATTTTGCAATCCTGTCTTCGTTTGGAATTTGGCAAGTATCTATCGGAGCTCATGGAGCACGTTGTTCTTTTATGCCCGAACTTGCGGTGCCTGAAACTCAGTAAGAACAGTTCAGTGAGCGACGGCGACCTCGCTGCGATCGCTGAGCTGGCCTATCTCGAACACCTCGATCTGTCAGGCACTAGCGTAACTGATAACGGGCTGCGCGAGTTTGTCAGTCTGAAGAAGTCTGACTTGAAAACGCTGATCGCGGTCGGATCGCCGGATGTCACCGAAAACGGATTGCGGTGGATTCGAGAGATGGATATTGGCACGGTGCCACCAACTCGAAGTATCAGGCCGGACGAAGAGGACTGGCTATGAAAAATTGACCGTCTCTTGGCCAAAAATGGATATGGCAAGGTGACCGTTTGGTCTGGCATGTTTACTTATTTTGTGTTTTGGGTTATGGTGTCCTTTTGGCTGGTTGGTTCGCTGTCTAATCCTCACTTCGGCATCATGTAATGATGTTGAATGTTGTAATTTTAGTCTGAAAATGGTGGTTACAATATTTCGATAACATAATAATTCATATATTTTCAAATCCCAGAAATCGACACCTACGTAGTGATACAACGCGATAAAGAGCAGAACGACATAATAACAAACGCGACGTCGCAAAAATTAATCATATAATACACGAACAAAAGCATAAACGATGAAGTCAATGTGCCATGTCATTCCAGTATAGTTACAAACGAAAGAAAAAAACTAAGTCAAATGGATGTAAAGAGTCAGTTAATTTACAATACTTTATATTCTTATTCTCTCGACATCGAAGCCGGGCTGCAACGTTATAGGGCCGGGCTGATCGTTTCCTTCGGCTTCCAACTGAGGGTAGAAGCACCTCCATTCGGCTCGTCGACTTCTTCTCGCTCGGGAGATTCGTCAACTATGTCCTCTGGTCGGACATACTCGTACCCTGCTTCAATGTCGTCCTCGAATTCGGGCTCATGATTCTCCCGAGTAGAGAAATCATCTTCTGCTGTCGCGCTGGAAGGCTCTTCAGCATCTCTGTCGCGGGCTGAGGAACCGGGCAGCGAACATTCCGGGACAGGTGAGTCTGGGAATAGGGTCGCAGACTCCAGGCCAGAAGGTTCGGACAGACGTACCGCTGCCGCACCGGTAGCGGGGCCTGCGTCAAGGGGAGTCTCATACCTTTCTTCACGGAATGCTGAGTCTCGGACTGAAGACTCTGGGAAAGCGGACTGAGTGCTAACCGTCTGGGCGCTTTCAACTTCCTTACCGGAAGCAGCGGACGCAGTTGTAGTCGGGCATGCCTCAATGGGAGTCTCGTATCCCTCAGTTCGGAACGATGCGTCCGGAAATGCCGGGGTAGCAGACTCAGGCCCAGTAGACTCGGAGATGGGAGCCGCGGTTACAGCAGCCGTACATCCCTCAATTGGAGTCTCATACCCCTCGCCACTCCACTCTGGCATAGCGATTCTAGCGCTAGTAGGGCGCGCTTCAATGGGAGTCTCGTACCCCTCATCACTCGGCCTTTGCATGGCGGGCACCGCGGTGGTGCATCCCTCAATGGGAGTCTCGTAGCCTTCATCACTCGGCCTCTGCATCGCGGGCGCGGGCGCGGCAGTGGTGCATCCCTCAATGGGAGTCTCGTACCCCTCGCCAGTCGGCTGTGGTGCCTCATAGTAGCCATGACGTTCGTCGGTCACTCCCCCGGTTGGGCCCTCGCCGGCAACATTAACGAGCTCGGGAGGGGCAGCTGGAATTGAAACCTCACCGATGCCAGCGGCCGCAGCCGCAGCCGCGGAGATCTCGGCGCCTTGAACGACTGCTGCGCGCTTGGCCTTCTTCTCCTTCTTCTTGTCTTCCTTGTTAAGTTGTTTAAGCTCCTTCTGGTGCTCCTTCTCCTGTTTCTGTCGCTGCTTCTCCTCCCGCTTCCGCTGCTTCTCTTCCTCTTTCTCTTCTTTCCGAGTCTGCTTCTCCGTCTCTTTGCGCATCTTCTTTTCAGCCTTCTCTTCTTTCTTGCGAGCTTTCTCCTCGGCTTTCTCGGCTTTTATCTGCTCCTTCTCTTGTCTGGCAATCTCATCCCTCTCACGCTGTTCAGACGCCTTTTCATCCAACTCTGCCAGAACAGGCTGAACATGTCTCTGCGCAATCTCGTGCACCTGTTCTGAAGTCAGAAGCACGCCTCCGCCGACGTCAAACTTGCCCTGATCAGCCGTATGTTTGGCTTTGATGTCCTGCTCGGCCACGGCAAGCGCCATGGCGTTAAACTCTTTATTCCCAAACAAAGACGCCGTCGCGACCTCCTTGTCCATTGCATCGAGCTTCGCGTGCACATTCCGCTGCGCGGCTGCAAGCAACATCTCGTGCCTCGCTGCGGCGTCGGACTTGTTGTTCTCACGCAGGGCACGGTCGACCTGGACCTGGTGCTCGAGTTGAACTCTTCGGCTGGCCGACTCGGCGCCACTGAGCGCCGTCACGGGACGATGAGTGCTCGCGCGGGGTGACGGCGGGAGGACGTAGGCCGGCTGCGGTTCGCCGATTTTCGACAAGCGCGCAGCGGCCGCGCGTTTAGCTGCGTGCTCCAGAGCTGCCATGCTGCCGATCTGAGTCGCCGGCGCGGCGGCAGGCTCGGCGTGGGACGGGCGCGGCTGTTTGCCGTAGAGCGCAGTGCCTGCCGCACCGCGGCTTAGTTCGCTCTCGTCAGCTTCAACGGGCGAGGGCGGTGTCGGCGGTACGTTGCGCGCAGCCGAGGCGGACAGCGAATAAGATTCTTGGGACTGGGGTGCAGAGACTGCCGAAGGTGCGTGGCCCATGGCGTACTTGCCTGCGCCGACGGCTTCCATCTTGGGTGATAATGGCGGCGTGTAATGGCCCGACCGGTTCGGCTGTTGGCTGGCAGTGTACTGTTTCTGTGCGGCAGCGGCAGCGGCCGACAGACGAGATAGCTGGGGACTCGACATTTGCGACTTTGCATCAACGCCAGTCTGTGAGGTGATGGTGTACTTTGGATCCTTGGACAGGATCGCGGCGAGGCCGGCAGAAAATGACGGATCGGGCTTCCAGATCTCGGGGCTCTTGGACGACGAGTGCGCGAGCATGGCGGCGGAGGCGGCGGTGGACGACGTTCCGGACGACTTCCACATTGGCTTTACCTCGACATTGCGCGCCAGCAGGGCAGCCTTGTCTAGCTCGCTGTTAGCGCTCGCCATTGGTTGGCATAGTATTTCGACTTACTAGAGGCAGACAAATCGACACCGACAATAGGATGGCTGGGCAGATCAGTCGGATTGGCATACCGCGCCCGCGGAGTTCTCAGCGACGTCTTTGCACCCGCCGCCGCGAGGTCTTTGCTGCTGGACGACGTCGTGGACCGCGCTTCCTCGCTGGGATTGCTACCCCGCGAACGGCCGTGCGTGTGCTTCCCGGACGCGCGCGCGCCTGAAGACGTCGCCGACTGAGGTATAGAAACAATCGCGGCCGACGCGGCGCTGTTGCGAAGCTGGTCGTCCGTCGTGAGCTCGGTCGACGGCAGTCTGTTGGCAGAAGGGCGCCGGGCTGGCGGCGTGGTTGAGTTGACCCACACTTGAGTTGCGTTTGATCGGTTCGGACCTGTGGCTAGCATTGCTGATTGGAATGAATCTAATTAAAGAAAAGAGCGAGCTGGTCTCAGGGCATCCTGCGGAGTTGGGGGGAAACCTGGGGGATTTAATTTGGATTGCCTGGCCTGGCCTGCCCGACCTCAAACCTCAACCAGCGATCGGCGCGGCGCCTGACAGCGCCGGCGCGACAAGACGCAGGGCCGTCCAGCCCCCATAGATTTCTTGGTGTTATTTGGCCGAAAGAATTTTAGCCAGCACAACCCCAGGCCTAGCTGTCTAGCTAAAACCAAACTTTTTCGCATATTCTTGTGTAAGGAGTCTAGCAAGTCATGATCAGCAGCATACGCATATTAGTGACGCAGTTGGAATTTCTGGCTTTAGATTTTTAATATCCGGTAGTCCAAATTGCTCTGTGTGGGGTTAGGGCCAATACGCGGCATAGCATCCCCAGGAGAACACACCAACGTTTGATGCGCAATGACGCAAGAGCCTTGGACGGCCCAAGCATGGCATCGAAATCTTAACGTTGGACTCCGATTGATATTCCATCCAAGGTATGATTGATAACCAACAGGCCATATCGGTCTCAGGCGCGCTATTTCGTCACCAGCAGTGTACGGCAAGACTGCGGTCTGAGTCCAACCTTGGAATAATCGCGATTTAGGCCGTTGGTTCTTGATTCGGCTCCGCTGTGCTCCTCGCCGGGCAGGAAAATTATACACAGTCTCTGATCATTAGTGCGTTCAACGACGCGATTGATCAAACCATGCCGTTGTCATATATGGCCTATCTAATAACGTATTTTTCCCGCCGAGTCCGACGCCAACACGATATCATAACACGAACAACGAAGGCGCTTTCGCCCCTCGTGATTAAACACCCTGAACACAAAGTTCAATTATTCGTCGTACGAAAACTCTTTAAGGTGCCGATGTGTTGTACCGGCAGCGAAAGACGATGTCTGAGCGGGCAAAAAAAAAATGGTGACAACCCTGGGATTCGAACCCAGGCCTCCGAAGAGATGAGAACCTTAATCTCACGCCTTAGACCAACTCGGCCAGATTGCCTTGCGAAGACGAGAACTTCTTCGTGCTACTGTCGCCGCACCCTAGCCCATATAGGCCAAATAGTTCCAACCCTATCCCTACTTTCCACCGAATCGTTGTTTTCCTGTCCTAAAGGTTTATGTTGTGAGAAAGACGAAAAATAATCGATTAAATCGAATGCTTCAATTAAATTAGTGAAAGAGTTTTGTTTTTACCGACGACAGTTTGCTTAAACTTGTTACGTGGTGACTCGGACCCCCGAACAATTTTAAGTTGACCAGAAAAAGAACTGTGCAACTGTGCAGGCAACTGTAAAATATAAAGTGTATAATACATTGGCAGTAAATGACCAACAGCTAATATGACCGAAAATGCACCGAACAAATCCCATCAATAAATACATAAACGCCAAAGATGTCGTGAATGATGGAGCATGAAATTTTGCAGAAACATTCGACGGGGTACGATATATACATGCAGCTGAAGATTCGACTGTCGCAATCAGCGCACGACCGGGAAAGCCTGTCGGCATCGCATCTAGTCTGATTCGCTGCCGCTGCCGCTTGCCAATATGCCGCTCGCCTCGAGCGAGGGCGGGGTGTTGTTGGCGTCGGCGACAACGTCGAGGCCAAACAAATACCCGCTTGTCCGCTCGCGCTGCTGAGATCGCTTTGACGCGGGAAGGAGATCGAATACGAGAATGATGCTGAACAGTCCGTACCAGTATGCCAGCGTCCATTCGACAGCGGCGCCTGGATTCGGGTTCGACGTGCGCAAGAGCGCCAAAAACGCGATTGCCAGACCAAGCGCGACAATGAACCAGGCCAGTTTGGCAATGTACGAGAACCGGAGCCAACGAACTTCAAAGTACTTCTTTCGCAGCATCGCAAATTCGCAAAACGAGCACGCCGACGCAATTCCGATGCCGACGACGAAGATGCCGAGACAGATGACGTGGGCGCGGTGGTGCCGGTACGTGTCGAGGATCGAGAGCAGAACCAGTCCGATTTGGCCGACTACGGCGAAGACGATTGCGAGCGTCGACATTACTTTCTCGGCCTTGTACCTGTTGGGCTCGAGACGGCCCTTGTGGCGAAGGTACCGCTCAGACACGAGCGCGAGAACAAAGAGCACGCCTTGCACTGCGTCGGCGGCGATGAACAATGGCTTGACTCCGGACGCGGCAATGTCCGAAATGTAGGGCAGGTGCGAATCTGCGTCTTGTCCCGGGTAGCGGCGATACTGTCGCAGAAGATCAGCAAGGTCCGGTAATGTCGGTCCCTGTCGAAGATACGTACCCCGTCACCCGCCCATATTCCCAGTAAAGCAATCAGCATGGCCCACCAGACAACCAGTGATGCCAGCGGAAGAAGCCAGTAAAACCGAAAATGCTCAAGCACAGAGACCGTCGACCAGTATGGTCGCTTTTCGGCAACCATCGTGAAGGCTGTTGAGCCAGTGTATCCAGCGTGGAGGAGATGAGGCAGAATTGGGATCAGCGACCGCACGAATGGATTTCAGATGGCGGTTGGTGAAGAGAAACAGAGGCAAGTCGGGTGCACAGGAAGGATTTATCGGACCCGACGTCCTTGTTATCCGAGTGCGCGGAGTGGCGCGGTCAAGCTTGGCCGACGACAGTCGTTGTTTGGACCCTTGCCGCTTAAGCAGTAGTCAGCAACGGGCAAGAACTAGCTGACCAGCACGCGCGGCGGCGTGGCCAGTTAAAGCTCAAGTCTACGGTGAGCCAGTAGAACGACGCGACAAAACCTAGTCTAGTCGTACGACGCCTAAGCTGACAGCTCTTCGGCGAACTCGGTCGCGTGCCCGGAAATGTCGGCATCAGTCCACACGCGGAATTCCGGTGGCGGGTTTCAATCATATAGTAACTGCGCGCAACGGTGACGCGGCGGGAACGACCAGTCCAAAATGACTGATTATTTCACGGTTGAGGTTTGATGATGGTGTGCGATGATTTTGAAGTTGTTCGGCTCGGCACTGACAGCCAGACAGACTGACGTCGGCAAGCCCGGCTGGAACCTGCCGGCACAGAAACGGGCGCGAGTTTTGGGCGGCGCAGCCCTAATGCAGGCAGGCCGCCACCGGGCCCCGGCTGCCGGACAAAACAAAGTCCCGGCCATGTAATCTGACGTCATGCCCTGCGTTCGGGTTACCCGGCCATTGGTGCATGCAGTTTGCCTCACGTGACTTAACAATACTGGACAGGGCGTGTGACGAGGACGAAGCCGCATCGAATTTGCGGGGAGGCATTCCATCCACCCCCCCCTGGTGCAGACTATGGTGATCCGGTCCCTGCGCTGTTGCTGTTGCTGTTGCTGCTGCTTTCGCTTTTCGAACAGAATGGTTCCCCCCCAGCGCTCGATGCGATTTGCAGTCCAGTCCAGTCCAGTCCAGTCCTGGCCAAACCACCGGCTGCAGTAGGCGTAGGCGTCTGGCACGGGGTCACGTCACAGCAATTGAGTTTGTGTGCGGCCGGGCAGACGATCCGCGTTGAGTGCTCGGCTAGTGTGGGCAGATAACTTAGCGGGGGCCCGCGCCGGTGTGTCTGGAGTCGCGCCGCGCTGCCATTTGGCGCCGCCGCCAGCGCGCGACCGCGGGTTCGACACCCACCGACGGGACCACGCACGGCCTTGGCAGATCACGCTGTCGTTTTGTCGAAATAAACCTCATTCATGCACGCGCTTCTCCGCGTTCCTCGCCGCCCCGCGTGCGCAATCCGATCGCCCACACTTCGTCAACTTATATATAACAATATAGTCTCTCTCTTCGCTCTGTTTCTGGTCAGTCTTGCACTCCCCCCATAAGCCAAACTGTACTCTGCTGCAGAACACTGCAGAACATAATAATGGAAAATACCAATTCGAACCGGTCGTCGCCGTCGTCACCTTCGTCGAAGAAGTCAATGCCGATCCCGATCCCAATCCCGACCGGCTCCAAAACCGCTCTCACCCAAGGGGCGATCATATCGCCGACCCAGATCCACAGGCGCGCTTCACTCCCCTGCTGGCCGCCGCCAAACTCGCCACCTCAAGCCGGCCCGCCGTTCGGGATCGACAGCAACAGACGGGCAACAACCACCAATGCCGCCGCCGCCGCCATGCAGTTCTCGCCGAGCCTCTATGGCTGCTCGCCCGACCAGCACAGTCCGGCCGGCTTCCAGCGGTTTCAGTACCCGTTTGCTGCCAACTTCAGTCTCGCCAGCAACGCTGCGGCCAGCGCCAAACCGTCGGCCCAGCCGCGTGGATTTCCGCCGTCGCCGCCGTCGTCCGCGGGACCGACGTCTCCGAACCAGTCACCGACGTCGTCGGTCGCCCCGGGCTACGTCGTCTGCGACCACCACCACCACAGGCGCCAATCTATGGCCGTCCGTTTCCGGCCTCAGGATAGCAGCTACGAGTCTGCCGTCGACGACACCCGTCCAGCACCGAACAACGAGCCCCGGCCCCGCGATCGGCGGCTATCAGGCGGGTTTGCGCGGCCGCCGTCGCCGACGGGCGAGCGGATCCTACAAGGCGAAGTGTCGTTTTGAACCACCTATAAAGCGGAAAAATATTGTATATATCGTTGCGTACATATGATTTCTTGCTTAGCATCTGCAGACATGGAAACTTGGGTTCGGGCTATCGGTGCATGAAAAGAATAGGTACAGGATTGGTTTTATGATTTGTGCTTGCTTAATATTTGGGCTCTTGTTCGCGTTGCTGGCTTTGGACGTTGGAGTTTTAGTTTCGATTATTTAGTTTGTGGTTTTCGTAAACGGTTTAAATAGGGATGGGCATCGTGGAGTTTTGCGTTTGTTTCCAATTCTTTCGCTTGAACGAGTCTCTTCATGATTATAAATATTATAACTAACTATCGTCATTCTTTGACTTGTTTTCGTAGCATCCTGTCTCAGACCGGCGTTTCAGGAAAATCAGACAAACTTGCCAACTAGTCGTCGTCATCTGACTCAAAATCCCGCGGCAGGCAGAATAACTAACTTCACAAGCTTTACATGCATCAGGGCGCGCTCCTTGCCTGAGCACGACTGGATCGCACCTCGGAAGGCACGGTTTGGGCTGGCAAGCATTCCCCGACTACGCTTCTTAGGCGAGATTAAAAAGGGGGGCGGCGGGTTAATACTGGTCACATGAACGCAACGGATTGGCCCGGTAAGATTATTAATTATCCGGCAAGAGGCCTCCCCGTTACGAAAGACACCATTTCAATATTCATCCTCAGCTAGAATGACTTAACTTGGCCCACTTGATGTTCAATAATTGGTATCGAATAATCAAGGGCGCCGCCTTAAGCGAGCATCTCCATTGTGGAGTAGTTTCAACCCCGCGTGCCAACATATATCGTCGATGCGGTCTGCGGCTCACCTACAATTAATTCGACCTACCTGCCAAATCCTGAACTCTATGTAGCATGTCGCACAGACGTATACCGGGTTTCAAACTCGGTTCAATCGATTATTGAGCGCTGATATTAACTTAACTATAGTTTACTTTAAATTCCTAATCCAAGCACGACATAGCACGAAATTCTCACTAATAACATTGCCGGTTTTCGACTGAGCTTCGTGATTCAATATGGGGCCCAATAACTGGCGAACATGCTCCCGGGACGTGAGTATGTCTGCGACGTCCTCATTTATCTGATATCGTGTTCAGCTGCTACCCATTCCCTGTGCATAGTTAGACCAAGCAACCCACATGAATACTACTGCCACTCGGGCTAATGGCCAGAAGTTTCGTCAAGGACAAGCCAAACGACAGCAATTGTCTGGAATCTAATTTACTTTACACACCTAAAACGTCTATTGTACAAAAACATTTACTCCTGTGCCCTCAACAGCAAAATTCAAAACAGCCCCAACGTCCCTAGTAACAAACGATGACAACAGACAGAAAAAAAATTTAAACACAGCTATCTATACGTCGGCTTTCCGTCTGTACTTATTTGTGCGCTCAAATAACTCAAATCACTACTCGGAATCGGCGCGTTCTCCTTCAACTGTCTGACTAACAACTGCTGATGCTGCTCCATCTGGTCGAATACCGGCGTGCGCGGCGTATACTCCCAGTGCGACAGATCGACGTCCTTCTTCGCCTTCAGCTTTGTCCCAGTCTGGCTGAGTAACTTAGTGATATCGAGCGATTCGCCAGTACCAATTGCGGTCGGGTGCGACGGCGTCACGCACGGCATGTCGACTTCCTTGCGAATGACGTGGTCAATGTCGATGGCGGAGAAGAACGCGCAGGATTGCGGGATGTCATGTATGCCGAGCTGCTCGCAGAACATCGCCCGGGTCCAGAGATTGCTGATCTGCAGCGCCATCGCGACCTTGTACCGGTCCCTGTCCTTGACCAGGTACCGAATTTCGTCGTGCACAGTAATGCACAACCGGGCGTCCAGTTTGAACCGCTCGATCAGGTAATCCATCGCCACAATCAGGAGATGTAGATAGTCGACCCCGCTAGACTGAATCGCCCAGTTGATTCGCGATGTCATAAACAGCGAGCTCTCCAGGTTAGTCTGCATGAGTGCCTCCGTAATTGCGCACCCAAGCACCGGCGTGCGCGGGATCTCCTGGTTGGCAATTTCTTCCAGCTTGTTGAACATAAGCGATTCCGTACCACCAAACCAAAATGGACCTCGTCGAAACCTCTTTAGCGCTCGCCTTGCCTTGGCGCCTTTGGTCGATTCGTAGAGCGTTGTCGCCGTTTTGTTAGCATCAGCATCCGAGATCGTGGGATTAAACTGCCGTAGAAGCTGAATCGCAAACTTCAATCCGGCACCGTATATGCGGCCGTAATTGAACACTTTCGCATCATTTCTTGAGATATTTAAAATACTAGCCGTTTTCGAATGCAGATCCGTGCCGAGAGATTTCGTGCCTTCCAGCGTCATCCACCCGATCGCTGTGCCGCCATGAATCCCAAACTGTGAATCACCAACCAAGCTCGCGATCCAAAGCTCCTCGGAATCGACGTCCGCGCCAACAAACTTGTACCCTTCCGGTGCGCGGACCATGGCCTTCAATTCCGAGCCCACGCGGTTCTTCTTCGCGTTGCTCGCGGTCAACCACGTAGCTTCTACTGCCCGTCGGGTTATCGTGCCCATGGGAACGATGGTTGGGAGAATCATGCCGAGGCCCTTTTCTTCGGCCGACGAAGGGCTTATGCCGAGATTTGTATCTTCTTTCCAGACAGTTACCTGCGATGAAATTCGTTCCCGCGCACTGATCCAGTATGAGCACGCTGCGTTCATTTCCAACGCTTCACGTGCATAAGAATACTCGGATGACAACACGCCAGACTCGAAATGCTGTAGATATCCCTTTGCTAGTGGAGATGCGCATCGTGCGGACGGACCATCCTTGTGCGGAACCTTGAAGTACACCCCGTCATTATCATCCTGAAGATACAGCTTATCTTCTGCGGACACATCGCATTTGCAGAAATTCTTGCTAAGGTACTGCCCTGCTTCGTCCTTATGGACTCGGAACGTCCAGCCATGCGCGTCCGTCCACACAAGTGGATGACCATCCCACGACAGTCGGAACATGAGTGGCGCGATTCTTGTCCGGACAGATACATTCATTTCCGAGTCCGCTGTTGCGAACAGCGATTTGTACCACTCTGGATATCCCGGTAATTTCTGGTTCTTCGCGAGTCGCGGTACGTCACCCTTTTTTTTTGGCTTCACCATCCGGACTTCCTTGATTGTCCAGTCTAGTTGCTTGAGCCATGGGTCTTGCTTGTACTTCTGCTCTGGATGGTCTCTCTGAACAACGGCCCGCTCCACTAGGCTTTTCAGACGCGTCTCCACTTCGGATAGAAGTTCTTGGTATTTATTCTCGGCATTTGTGACGTAGTCATTCCATGTCCTGTCGATCGGTAGAAAGACCGACGCAAGGTGCCGCAAAGCTGCAAACGAAACCGGATGAGGGCACACCTCCAGAAACGACGGCAGTACCTTCTGGTACACCAGATATGTCGTCCGCACATCGCGTGCGCAGTAGTTTATCAGATCTTGAATCATATCGCGGACACCCTGCCGATCGAGGATGCCAAAGTAATCTCGTTCGGCCTTGTCGACGTCAATACTACAATGAAACTTGGCAACGTCTGCAAGACCGTTGACTGCGCTCCTTCGCAGCCATGGTTCGCCCGTCTCTTCTTCTTTGAGCTGACTAAGGTTATCCTGCATCTCCATGTCCGTCGACGTGTCGATAAACTTATCAATCATGGCCAGTCTCTTCTGGTATTTCATCCAAGTTGGTCGTTGCTGACTGCACATGCCGTTGGTTGCAACATGGAGAGACATAGTATCCAAAAACATTGCCTTCGATGCGCGAAAGTTGTATTCCTCCTTTACTCGCACTCTATCATACCCCACATTGTGGCCAATAATGACCTTTGGTGAAGAGTGGGTGCCAAGCGGAATGAGGTGCCTATCGTTCTCTGATTCCTCCAATAGCCATGGTGATATCCAGCAATACCATGCGTCCTTCGACATGGCAGTCGCCATAACCGCAAACGGTGACTCCTTATACATCACTTCTGTGTCAAATACCAAACAGTCTGCATCGGGGTGCGAAACCTTAACCGGTTTCTTGCTTGCTTCGTATTTCGTCCACCCTGACCTAACAACCCACCTCTCTGGCATTGGCGGAATCGCACTTAGTCTTGCAAAATTTTTCGACATATTCAAGTAGGGTTCAGCAACGTGCATTCCGAGTCGATGAAAATGCTCATCCAAGCTTTGCCCTTGTAATGGTGGTAGGTCCATCGTCAGCGGCGGTTGTGTCTCTGTCTGCTTTCCGAGTAACTCATGCATCTCCAGGTGCTGTCTTGACAACTTGACCAAGTCTGGATACGGCGCAGTCGGACCATTCGGAAACAGCTGACGATGCAATGAGTGTGCCAACTGTTGAATGCCGACCTCATTGAATCGCTGCTCGCTGGTTGGATCAGCTTTTGGCACTTTCTTTTCTTCGACTTCCGCTTTCGACAAGGATTTTATATCTATTTCGACATTGGGGTTGAGCTTCCGTGTTCGTTTCCGTTTCGGCGGGCTGGCCGACTTTTTGTGCGTTTCTTCGGCCTCTATCCTCTCTGCCAACCTGTCGATCATGAAATCATCCAAAAGCGGATCCATGCGCTTCTGCCATGACAATTCCGACAAAACGTTATCCTGGGCAATGTCTGGCGACTGCAGGAAGTCTTGGCCGGCCTCGTTGGTCAACGTATATCGACGATAGTCGTCGGTACCACCTGTCTCGCGAACATCATTAGTTGATCCGAACTACGAAAGCAAAATTGGTCACAACATACGGTGGCCGGCTGAGCCTGATTTGTCCGTCCACACATGTCGACATGTACATTGCCTTGACAGATACCGCGATATGCGGCGACTTGTACTGGTTTTTATCATAAGCGAAGAGTAATAAGTCGAGTCATCAATACCCGTCCTAATACTCGTCCTTTTGAGCTACTGCACACAGATTGATCTATCTAATCTCAGAATTCCGTGAATCCGTCTGACAGGTTTGACCCAACCGAAGGATCGTCTAACAGTAGAAGGGCCGACGTAGTGACAAGTTGGGCACGCCGAAATCACGGAATCGAGATCAGGGCTCGATGAGATAGATGTCTTACCCGGTCTGCAATACTAAACTAAGCTCGATTAGCGTTTATACAGAAAAAGTGATTTGGGCACCCCACATATAGTAGTATCTTCTCTCTTGACGTCCGTATGGCCGTCCACCTCGCTTCAGAAAAATAGTAGGCGCGGCAGGCAATGGCAGATAAGGTGTCAAATCAAGCAAAATCCCAGCAAAGCGCCACGGCAACAGCAGAGGATATTTTAACGATTTTCAAACGCCGGGGATTGTTTGATTCGCTGCGGAAATCGCTGTTCGCCGACTTCAAAGAAAACGTACGCATCTTGACGATTGGTGTGATGACAAGAACCATCTGGAATTAACAATGCTTGACTAGTCTACACATGAATCTCTTATAGCAGCTATTGAATCTCTGGTTGAGTCTGATTCATCTGCCATTTCTCTGGCTACTAGGAGCCGCGGAAAGGCTGCCGCGCTATTGGAAGGCTCAGTTAACAGATCTGAGGCCTTTGGAAACGTAAACAAATTTATTGACGACCATGTTTCTACAAGGAATGATGACTTAAGGAACAAACTTGAGGATATGGTCCAGCAGATATACAGTGAATTGAAGGTGGCAACGGAAACCAGTACCGAGCCTCAAAAGGATGCGACGAAATCGGAAACAAATGGGAAAAGCAGTCCTAGTGGGAACGAATACTAGCTAGGTGGAAATGATGAAATCATGTACTGTATGGGTGTATCCTATTGGTTGGTGTTTGTGGGACAGGCTCGGTTTTGTATTTAGATGTATCCAAAAAAACTGGGTGTTATTTGATAGTAACTATATGTAGAAGGCATTCTGCGTAATCTACCGCATTTCCTGCCGGCACGCGCAAATATCCAATTATCTTCTTCAAGGTATAGCTCATCATGTTTCGTTCATATTCAGCGCATTGTCGTCGCTTCGAATTATGCTTGGCACATATTACCCTGCAATCATGCTCCTCATTGCAAGCCTGATCACATCAACCCCGCTCTAGCCAACAACCTACAGCAACAAGAGGTGGTTTGGTTGGTATTGGTATCTGGTGTACAGGATTTAATTATTTGGTCCCGTCAGGTGCGTCCATTCCTCGTCGCTCAAGGGCGCTCTATATCGAGATCAACGGCCTCACCTATGCCTCGGAGAGTCCAATATTTCTGCGTTCGTGAAGGTATTACATGATTAGCTAGCAATCTGATACGATTATTGAATTTAACAAATGAGCGGCCAGGGTTCAATCCCGGTATTTACGATCAGATCGAGGACGCTAAACTTCAGGTCGAGGAATACTATGACTCAAAAGCGAAAGTATTCGACGATATCGACAAGGCTCGGGATTGGATGGAGAGGTTTTCACAATCATCTTGTGACGACCTATCCGACTTCGAAGACAACGATCTTCCTAAAGGCAAACGCTACGCGGTTGTACATGGTCGTCAGCGGGGAATCTTCTATACGTGGGACGAATGCAAAGAGCAAGTTGACAAGTTTCCCGGCGCCGTGTACAAATCGTTCAAAACATTTGAGGATGCATATGTATGGTATTGCACTGAGGTTGAGAAGTATGAAGTAATCGAAGTAAGTAAATGGTGGGTCGTGGCTGTCGGATATAAACCAGGCATATATCACAATTACGAGACCTTCGTTGAACAAGTCGAGGGGTACGATGGTGCTCTCTACCAGGCATTCGACAACTGGGCAGATGCACATCAATGGTATCACCAAGAGAAACGACAGCATGCCGTTTTGGTGCCACCGAGAGCAGGAGTGCAAACACAACGGCCAAATGAGTTTACAGAGGAATACGGACTCGACCAGCCACCTCAAATTATTTACACAGACGGATGTGCTCTTAATAATGGTAACTTTGGGGCATTGGCTGGCGTTGGCGTATACTACGGACCCGATGATTCGCGAAATGTCTCAACCTATCTGCCTGGCGAGCGGCAGACAAATCAACGTGCTGAGCTAACTGCTGTCCTTCTTGCACTCAAAGATGGGCCAAAGTTCCGCCATATTGAGATTCGAACAGATTCTACATATTCGATTAAGTGCGTGGACGAGTGGAGCATCAAATGGAAAAATAATGGATGGCGAAATGCAAAAGGACAGCCAGTAGAAAACGCAGATTTGGTCAAACAGATTCTTGATGAAATTGAAGTTCGCAAACAACGTGGAGCGCGAGTTAAGCTTACGTATGTGGCTGGGCATTCTGGAATTATGGGTAATGAGAATGCCGACAGATTAGCGAATCTTGGCGCTATACAAGCTAGAGGGGGTAGAGCATGATATGGTCCTTTCCAGCTGCAACTATATTAAGGGGCAGTGCGATGAGCATAGACTATTGCCTTGACTCATGTGTACATAATACTGATTGAGACCCCCAACAGCCGCAATAAATATTCTGAGATTCTAAATCACTACTTCCATCATTTGTAGCCGCATTCAATGTATTCTTAATGCGGGACTCTCGCCCCCATTGTATCATTGGTCGAATCGTAATTTGACTTGTAGGTGTACTTCTGCTCTTGGAATTCGCCGTCTCTCAGTATCTTTTCAATTGCCTGATCCGGATTCCTTGTGCCAAATTCATTCTCTAGCATCGCTCGTGACGCCTCATCAATTATACCCTGTGTGCCAGATTTCCGTGTAACGAACACCTTAAAGGAATCGACGACATCTACCAGCGGGATTGAAGGGTCCTTCTTGTACCGCCGATATTCCTCAGGCGATTGGATCACGACCATAAATTCGTCATTTTCACCACGATAAAACACTTTTGAAACCTAGAATATGTTAAGACAATCATGGCAGCATACATGTTTTCCTCTACTTACTTGACTCATGTTGGCTTGAGGACGTAGGGTTACTGATCAATAAAGGAACTGAGAGCTGGAGAGTAGCTTTGAAAGACCGAATCTGAACGGAACCAACTAGCCTTCTAAATACACAGTGCTCGGGCAAAGCCCTGAGTGAGATCGCAATCGGGGGCTGTCACGTCATATGGTCAGTCTCAGGTGAGCGCGGGCGTGCAGATCAGCAAAACCCCCGCCGAGTTCGATGCTCTCGTGAAACTTTCTCGAGAACCAGGCGAACCCCTTGGCTTGTGCGATCGTTGAATGCCCTTGCAATATAATCGCAAGTGGCAGTTCTGTAACATCGTTGTGATAACCCTCGTTAAGCTGAAATTTCTACTGTAGTTGGGGTTGAAGTAGCCTGCGTTGACGTCATAGTACTCTCTTTCGAAAAGCTCACGCGCTGTGTGGCGCGCTCTCCAAGTTAACGGCTGAAGCTCCCTGAATGTGACGTCAGATTTCATCATAACACCATGAGTCCCTATCATACATTCGTACCCCTAATGCACAAGCAAGAATGCTATATACAAAACCGTTATAAATATTACATAAAATATACACGTCAATCTAGACACAAAATAATCCTCCTAAACGCCATGACTCCCTAAGCACATATGAATATCGCTGACTAAGCCCAATAGTAGCCCATTTCAATAAACCGTATCATATAATCATCTACGCTACCAATTCCATCATCTTCCTCATCGTCTTCGTCTCCTTCACGATCTGATTGATTGTCACTAACTTCAACTGACTTGTCCTCTCCGCTGGCATCAATTGCCATGCGGGAAGGGGTATCGGCGCTGGATCCGACTGCCGAGCCTTTAGGTACGGGCGTCGTTTCGGCAGTATCGCGGTCAACGCTAGTTCCAGCATCCGGCTCAAAGAAATCATTGGCATCAACCCGCGCTTCCTTCATGGCGACTCGAGCTGCAATAGCATCGTCCTCGTCTTCAGCCTGAGCCAGTGCCTTCTCAAGACCGCCCTTGAGACCGTGGGCCTGCAGATCAAGTGCAGCTGTGGTTCTTTCATCACTTTCACTTCCTAGCATATCACTGAGCGAAAGCTTTGTAAAATAGTCCGTCGTGAAGTCGCCCTCTTGGATAACAATGTCGTCTAACATCCGCTTTTGATTAGCTTTTCGTAAAATATTGGATTCGATTGTGTACTCCGATACGAATCTGTAGATATGAACATCTCGAGTCTGACCAATTCGATGACACCGGTCTTGACACTGCTTATCCATAGATGGATTCCAATCTGAGTCATAAAATATCACCGTATCGGCACCTGTCAAGTTAATACCAAGTCCGCCAGATCGCGTAGACAGTATAAACACTGTAATTTTCGGATCGCTGTTAAACCTCTCGGTCATGATCTGCCGTTGCTCGATCTTCGTAGCACCATCTAATCGCAAGTACCGATACCCATGAATATTAAGAAACTGCTCCAGTATGTCCAGCACACGAGTCATTTGGGTGAAAATTAGGGCCCGATGGCCACCAGCATTAAGATCTCGAAGTAAAATTGCGAGTCTCTGTAATTTACCGCAATCGTACTGTAGTAATCGCTTATCTGGAAACGCGATCGACAGTTTCACTTGAGCCTGATGCATCGGATTCTCATATTTCTGACGAAGGTCAGAATACAGAGTGGTTGAAATGCCGGGAAGTACTAGCCGCCTTGTATCCAGCGTGACAACATTAGGCGTAACAAAGGCGAAATGCTCAATTGTGTCTCTCATTAGTTCTGCTCTGTCACAGACAGACAATACCAGCTTGTCACATGGATATTCCTGCAGCCATGGTTCGCGTTTCCCTTTTGGAAGACTGATCCGGCAAGTTTGTATAACATTTTTGCCGTAAAGTGGAGACTTGGCGCATCGATAATGGTTCTTGTATAATATTTGACGCAGGCGTTCAGCGTTTGCAACCTTCCCGTGATAGAGAACAGACTCGCGGTACCCACTGATTGAGGTGAAGTCCGTGACGAACCCTGGATCAATGGAGGACGTCAAAGTACCCCAGTCCCGCTGAATATCATCATTCGCGCATAGAACACGACAGCTGTTAGCCTGAGTTGTAGACATTTGCTCATTTTTTGCAGGAACCAAATTCAAAAATTCAAGATTAAGATCATTTTCGGACATCTGTGCCAATAGCTGTTTCCGGATTAGCAATTCCTTGATTTCGTAACTAGCGATGGCGGATCTTTCCATAGCGAACGACGTCACGATTGGCCGAACTTCGAATAAATCTGGATGGTTGCACACTTTTCGCAACTGCATCAAGCAATTGATAATGCTCAGAAAATTTCCGGACGCCAGTGTCTCCTTGGTTTGGGCACGTGACATGAAGTCGTCGTATAAATAACGTTGTCGTTTAGACAGCTTGCAGTAAACGATATGCTCAAATTTCGCCGGCATTTGCTTCTCAACATCGGCTTTGAGTCGGCGAAGTAAGTATGGCCGCAAGACTTTGTGCAACTTTGATATCGTACTCCACGCCTCATCATTTTCTTTAGAGTAATTGCCTTCAATGAGCTTATCTACCGGATGTGAAAACCAGTCCTGGAAGTCGGAAAGACTCGCAAATCCATTTGCCAGAACTGACGATGCGTCCTTCGAGGAAGGCATCAAGAAGTAAAGTAACGACCACAATTCAATCAAACTATTCTGCAGTGGCGTACCAGTCAATAATAATCGCCTGTTCGCCTTAAAATTGAGAAGCGCTTGCCATCGTTGAGATCGGAAATTCTTGATGTTATGGGCCTCGTCTAAGATCATATACTGCCACTGCTTTCGCCGAAACGCATTTTGGTCATGGATGACCAGTTGATAGGAAGTGATGCAGACGTCCCATGAGTCGTCGTTATTCCATCCCCGACGTTTCTCCTTGCGTTGCACGGGATTGCCATAATATGTGAGAATCCTGAATCCCGGTGCAAATCTTTTAAACTCCATTTCCCAGTTCAGCATGACACTAGTAGGAACGACTATCAAGTGAGGACCCCATATTTCCTTTTCACATGCAAGATAGGAAAGTAGTGCAATGGTTTGAATGGTTTTTCTAAAACTTGTTAGATGAAATTTTCAGTCGAATTCGAGTCACATGCATACCCTAAGCCCATTTCGTCGGCCAAGATGCCATTGGTACCACTGTTGTACAATCCAGCCAACCAATCCAGACCGGAATGCTGGTATTCGCGTAATGTACCACGCAGCAAGAACGGGATCTCTGTTCTAGCAGCACCGGAGGGAGTAGACGGAGTCACCCTGTTCTCGCTTGTCACTGGATAGGAAATTGAAACTTCTCTATCATTACTCTCATTCGCCTCCACCGACCTGGGCTCACTTTCGGCATCCGGTTTGGCATCAGAAGTCAAGTCGTGAGTTTCAGCACCAACGTTTTCGTGAGATTGTTGCAATTCAGTAGCTCCGTAAAGATCTGCGATTCCTAGACTTCGACGGAAAGTCTGACTTTCATCGACCACAAACTCCTTAGTATCCTCATTTCCAACTTCTGCCTGAGATTGAGACTCGTCCATACGCTCATCCTCAGAATCTTCAACGCTGGTTGTATCTAACTCGGAATCCAGTATAATGTCAGACTCGCTTTCGTCAAAAATAGAGTTGTCATCATTATCAATTTCGTTCTTTACACGTAATTGATCTTTGCGAGCTTCGAGAAGTTGTGTCGAGTGGTCTAAGATGGAATTTAATTGCAGTCTTCCAGCCAACCGCTGTTGCTCCTGTTGTCTTTGTACGAACTTTTGACGAACAACCTGTAACTTTTATTAGCTCGATTATGTATCATTAACTTGAAGTAGACAGACCTTCTCGGCCAAGCGCCATTTCCGCCTAACCTCCATGGCTGTCCGTTTTGCCAACTGCCGCAAACGCTTTTCCGCAAGCCTGCGCTCTTTCTCATCGGCACCCGACAGCCGTCTGAAATGCAACTGCACCATAGAAGCGATCTTTTTTGCACGCGAATTATGATTTTTACGCTCGTCCGCGGCAAGCTTCGAAAGATAAATCGCATGAGAAAGAATATGATCCCGATGCGAACGGGCTCGAGGTGGATCAAATGGCCGTTTCAATGTATTTGCTGTTATGCCTTGAGAAGAACTATCGATGTCTATGTTCAGTTTACCTTGAGCTATAGCCTCGTCAATTGACTGTCGAAGTTTGGCTTCATCGTCCACACGACTATGAAAGACTTCTTCTGTAACGTCATCGGCTTCTAGTGAGCGAAACGAATCGAGATACAAGTCCAGCGAATTGAACACCGGAGGTGCGGGAATATGTGCGGGTTGTGCAATTATTGGTTCAGGAACGCTGTATTTGATTTTTATGCGCGGCACATGGTTCTCGTGATCTTCTTGTTCACTCTCCCCAATTGATACTGCGTTATCACTTTCTGCATAATCATGCCGATCCTTGTCAGTGTTGGCGGCATATTTACCACGAAGTGAACGCAATCGCTTTGGTGATGGCTCAACCGAATCGGATTTACGGTTCGCCGTGGATGATGGTTGCAAATTGTGCTTCTTGCGGGGGCGTCCGACAGGTCGTCGTGGCATTTCAGATCTTGATGATACATTCGTTGCAGCATTAGAATTCTTGAGTGGCGAAGATGGTAATCCCTTCTGAGGCGTGAGAGTGGACGGCGCTGGACCTCTTGCTGGAGTGTGCCTTAAGACTCGTTCGGACGCAGTAACCCTGTCGCCACTGTTCTTCGGGTTCCCATCATTTAGTATATTTCCACTTTCTAAAGCAAGCTATTAATATAAATCATTGCATATCGTAGACAGATTGAAATGGAGCCAACCGTACCCACTTTACTTGCCCCGTTAGGCAGTGAAGTTCTTAATCGAGGCATACCAGTTCTAGTAACTCTAGAGGGCGCCATTCGCGATTAAGAAGTCCAAAGCGTCGCAATATCGATGTTCAGTACATGAACAGATGCGTCTCTTTGTGACAGATCCACACATGAAATTATACAACTGTGGCGATATTTTTGGACACACTAAAGCAGCATACAACGTGGGAATGCAGAGATGTTGAGCTCAGGCGGCTGGGTTGCTAGGAGACCGGCGAATCGAGAGGCGCTAAACCCGATTAGAGTTTACCAGGGCTAGGGTTCTTTTGCACAACCAATCAACAGGCACACAACTAGCAATAGCGAACGTCGACGACGAATATGTTGTAATTTCAGTCGAGGTCGCGTTCAACTCCAGGTCATATATATATTAGCAACGGATTGTCAGAAGTCAAATCCAGTTTGTTGCGCTATGTTTACACCACGAGCAATTCTACGGGCATCGCCTGCTCTTCGCAGACCTGCTCTCGCGAACCTCAGGAGAGTACAACCGACTGAACGGATAGAACAGGTATTCCATCGTGCAAACTACGCGACTAAGTCCGCAGAGGAAGACGATCGATTGGTAATTATTCTGATTGCTTGGAGGAGAGAGTTTGTTTGATATCTCTCATTCTTCAATGAACTCGTTGCTGACTCCAACGCAGGTCGGCAATTATCCCGAGTACCCGTACGTGAGCAATCAGAGCCGCGATCCCTACGAAAAATACGACGATCAGCAATTGCGACGCAACTATAACGATCCAGTGAGTTTTTCCTGACTTCTTGGTGAACGATTTCTTTAGCAAGTTACATCGATTGTGGTCCAACTCGGCTAATACTTCACACAGCTACATGAGGATGACGATGTGCTTAATATGTGGTCTCCAGATATTCACGACTTCGTTTCAGACGGCCAGGCATTTAGATCAATACTGTATTTCTTTGCAACAGTTGGAATAGGCAGCTACATATGCACATACTTTATGCCGGAGAAGCCAGCTGCTTCTAGAGTGTACCCGAACGGTCTCTTCAACGAGTTAGGTGGCTCGGATGATTTCAAAGAGATCTATGCAGTAAGTCTTCGATTGTTGTGTTATTGTTATATCTCTAACCAATAGTATAGGCCAAGGTTGACGACGGAACGTATTACAGGAATTAGGAATTGTTGAAAATCATTGATGGTTTTTTTGTGGCTGTTCTTACCACAGTTAAATAATCACCGTTTAAGATCTGATTTGACGAGGTGCCGTGCGGTCACCGTTATGCTCTACCAATTGCCTGTGAGATCAAACAAAGTCACTCATATACAAGGGTGCTATAACCAAACAAAGTAGTTATGAATGCGTGACCATCAAACCCAGTTTATAACTCCATATTGCAAATGTATCAGGCACCGTGATTCCTATTGTAAGCAGGCATATTCTGCATGCGATTAAATACCGGTCCTGATCTTCGACTGGCAGCCTGGACAGCACGTATGTCGGCTTGTTGTCTTCTTGTCTTTAATATCCTGGGTAAACGACGGTCCACATCTTTAAGCGCGAGCACTCGCAAAATGACTTCTTCCGTATTGTCTACATCCCTAGCATCCCGTAATTGCTTCGCGGTCTGTCGCATTGTGCCCAGATTTTTATGGGCCAGGACCGTGCGCATCCGTCCAATGATACCCGGGTGTAGCTTCATTTGGCTACGTCTCTCAAAGTTGCGGATTGCCATATCATTATAGTCGGCCTCCAACTGTTGTGCCGTATATTGATAGTAATGCTTCGCCAAGATTATAATTTTGAAATGCTCAGAGCTCTTCAGTGCCTCGATTGATGGCCCATGACCTTCACCGTGGAAAAATTCGAGAAGTTCAATCTAAGCTTTATCAGCCCCTATAATATATATAATCGGAAGTGGTTTGCGCACATTAACCCAACTCATTATGACTGTCATTTCGTCATCGGATAACGGCTTCTGTTGCACAGCCTTGACTGATAGGGGAGGGATTACAAGCAGTTCCAGATGCTCTAGAATAACATTCCAAGTTTCAAGCATGACTGTGACTTTTAACATGTCGGTCAGCGTTGACTCAAGCGTTTTGAAAATTGGCAAAAGATAGTTATTCAGAAACGGATCAATCGCGTCGCCGATCCGTTCTTCGAGGCTCACCTGCGCCGTAGTAGACACTGCCTCAGAGCCACTAGGACGGAGTATACGCTTTGCCATGGATGAGAGAAAACCCGATGGTTTGATAACGTTACGGATAGTATCCAGGCAGAGCTCATCGCTTATTGCCATTCGAAACTAAAGCAGGTTCTGTTAACATCTATGTTTCCTCTGTTAATGTGTGCAACTCACCTGGTCGGGAATAGACTTCACCATGAAATCTTCGATCCTTTCGATTTCTTTAAATGCCTTTCCGAGATGAAACATGATATCATCGCGATCACGTTCCATAACAGTAACAACCTTCAGCCGCCCTTGTGGCTGAATATCAATCCAGGTTTCCTTCGGCTCAAAATCATGATGTTCCTTGGGATTTAACGAGAATAAGCAACTACCACAGTGATCTCGTTGCCCAAACAAATCTTCATCCCAAATATTGGCACCAATATTGACTGCGTGTGTTACTGAATACTCAAAGCTTTCGTTCCATCGTGGATTCAGATCCTTGTATACAGTACGTGTACGTCCGATACTTCTCTTTTGAGACTGATCGAACAGTTCGACATACGGATCACTCAAACCATTCGCATCGCACGCTTGCAAGCCTTCCGCCTCCACAACTTCGATAGTGAAAACAAAATTTGAGGTAGCCGTAGATCGTTCCTTCGTGGCTATTAGATTAGCCAACGCTTCTGCATTAATGGACTTCTCAAGCTGGTCAAGGTTGTTTTTGATGTATTCCACGTTGTTCATTTTAACACAAGTCTGTAGCACCTAATTAGACGCGCCCTTTCGTATAATCTAACCATATTAGTAACTTACTTCCGACGAGAATTTAAACTCAACATCTCGCTTCTGTTTCTTTCCACTATATTCCCCTGATAAAGGTTTAACATCTGCGACGAATTTGGTTTGAAGATTTTGGAGGTACAGCCTTATTGTTTTAGAGATTGACTAATAGGTCATGACTGTTAGTGTCCGCAGCTAACGAAGAAATAGCTTGGCATACCCGCATGACAACATTATATAGTTTTGCGACCTGATACTCGCTTTGCCATTTTAATTCCTTGATTAAACTCATCTGTTGATGAAAAATCTGGAACATGTCAAATACTGAAGTGCTATGACGCTGCTGGGGCTGCGAGTCCATGAACTTGGGAAGAAACTATTGCAAGGTTAGACTACTTTGACCAGACACAGCAACGATGTGCAATCGAATAGAAACATGCCTTCTCAGCTTTCACAATGCCGTCCACCCATTCGTTCGGCAGACTAGATCGCTTATCAAACCAGAGGTACACATAGTTAAATAACGCGCCTTCAACATCAAGTGGATATACGGCCCTTCAATTCAATTAGTTTGTAAGACCGTACTCCAGGATAACGCACTTACTTTGGCATTTCAGCTAGGAAGATCCTGCGTAAACGGCACTGCCAGGAATATATATCCTTAATATCTTCGATCGACAAATCCGTGCCCTCTCTATCCAGTTCTTCTCTCAAATGCACGATCTGTTCCTTGGAAAACTCGGCCGCCATGTTAGCAAGCTGAGCAGCGCACCATGATCCGACCTGCAGCTCTGCTGCCCATCGCGTAATGTCAATCCCCTCCACTTCCGTAGGCAACGTGTACCGCGCCTTGACTCGTTTAGTCGCTTCAATTGTCTGCCGGATGACTTCACGCCACTTATCAATTACCAAATAGTTGTTGTCACTTTCATTGATCAGACTCAAGAAGTGATTGTATGCGGCAAACTAGAGCACAAATGTCAGCTCGCGATTTGCTAGCTCGAGACTACTCAGAGTGGAAGACGCCAACCGACCTTTACACGATCTCGTATCACAATGATGGTGTCCCTGAACTCCTTTTCAGTTCCTTGGAATAAGTCGTTGGAAGCGATATATGAATCGATAAATGCGAACTTTTCTGCGACGTCTGCATCCACTCCATCAGGGGGCAAAAAGAGAGACGAGCACTGTTCAACGATAGTTCCTATCATGTACTTGTAAATGGTCATCAGGTTGTTTCGATACATGATTTTCTGGATATATCAATAAACGGCTAAAAGAATTAGAATAGCAGCAATGATATACATACATCTTGCACAGTCCATGGATCCTTTATGTCTATACGGACCCTCATCATCTGAGACTCGACGAATTGAAAGACATGGACCATGGCCCAAATATTCATTCTCTTAGTTACGTATAGTTCTCGTGCCACGTCAAGCTCCATTATATCCCTCGTAGACTTTTTCACGCGCCAGTTAGTAGATAGCATGGTGAGTACATTCCGTGACTCTTTTGACAAGTAGTCTACCGAGTCCAACGCATTGGAAAGTTGTAAATCACGTAGACATGCAAGCATCAGAACGCGGCGGTAGTAAGTCGTTGCATCCGATGGGATAAAATTGTAAGCCGCCTGAAACTATCAGAATGATGCACCAACTAAAGAGTCTAAAGTGTATGAAGAGGACGCGTACCTCCCGTAGGTATCCACTATTTCGCCGATCCACCTGACGAACATTGCTAGCAAGGTGAAGCTTAAGTATCTGATTCAATGCTTCTGATTCTGCATCCTTCCAACTTTGCCTGTCCTTGTCCACCTCGAAGCTGCTTGTTCGATCATTGCCGGTCCCTATGTCTGTAAGCAGCTTTTTGACGTCGTCCATGTATTCCAGCTCCGTCAGCTTTCCCGCATAATTCAATATATCTTCCCGAACAGCACCTTCTGGTTTGGCAAACACGTAGGCTACCTCCTGATACAGAGGCGGTTGTACTGGTGCACTGTAGTATCGTTTGACGTCTGATATTATCCTGCGAACATTTTCAGTTTTGTCGGGGCTGCGAACCTTATTTATACAATACTCAATGTATGCCAAAAAGGCTAGAGTACATTCATTGACTTGCATTGGCTCCAGTTTCTTGCTGCCACAGCATTGCATAAATAGCCCGTATATCTTCTGCAGCGACATCCCATCTTTGAGACTCTCTTTGACATCCCTTTTCTCAGCTTCATCACGAAATCTACTGAACATCTCATGCAGAATGCGACCCTTATTCAGCGAAGAGTACGGATAACTGTCGATCTCTTTGCGAATACACCGTAGCAAAGACGTATGAAGCTGTATCTCAGTCACTGGGACGGTGTCGCCGCCGGCGGTCCATTGGAACAGATTCTGTGAGCGCGGTGTGCGAATGTACTCCAGAAAGCACGACTTCACAACGTAATTATAAGCGCTCGCATCTGTAACACTGGTCACTACTGGCTTGCGGGAACGTTGGCTATTGGCCGCGCGTGCCAGGCTTATCGACATGTTTCTGCGCTGGTCCAGCTCCGGAATTAAGCTAGTACTCCGTGGGCGAGTCTTTCACGTTGATCACAAATTACCTATACTAAACGTCCACCTGAATGCACTCTTGTCGTCAACGCCCTTAGTAGTCGCGATTATTTGCGTGCTTCAAATCTCGATTGCAGACGCCCCGCGTTTGGCTAATCTCTATTTTGGAGTTGAGACCGCGCCTCATACCCCTGGAATAATGAATGGCCTATATCAAGTACTCCGCGTCCGTAGAAAGCAAAATGCTCCAAAAAACCTTATGCTATAATTCATACTAATGGAATAAGTTTGTTAGAAGGTCATCATAGTATCGTGTTTTGGTTGTGAAATATTGAGTTGTAGAATCGCAAGAATCGGTGTGTCACAAGATTCGAGGAATTGCTGTCGTCATAGTAAAGTAAGCTCTTACCGCTTCGTTGGGCAGTGTTCCGGGAAAGCATAACTAACGAGCGAGGACGCAATTGACATTATTATAGCACCTGTGTCAGTTAAGGGTGGCTTGTTACCTTCGATATCTTCGATTTTCAAGTTGCTATTTCAATATTGCCAAGGCAGACCAAGAGTGTTGGTCGGTAATGGGAAGTTGAAATGATGGTATCCGGACTCGAAGGCAGTAATCGTATTTCAGACTCGGGGCTTGAGTTCGGGAACCCCGCAGGTTCCGGTGGAATTAAGATTGCAATCGATGTGAGTATACTTTTATTGTATAATTATTAAGCCAAAGTGGAGCAAGCTGATCGGTAAATTTAGCGGGGTGGAACATTCACGGATTGTATTGGCTCGCGCCCCGGTCATTCTCCAGTAGTTATCAAACTTCTATCCGTAGATCCGCAGAATTATGAAGATGCACCTCGGGAGGCAATCAGGCGCGTTTTAGAAGCTTACACCGGGCAAGCAATCGGACGCAATGAGAAATTAGACACTAGACTAATTGGTGAGGTCTCGCCCTTTCGCTGTTTTCAGTCGCTAACATTATTTGCGATATCTAGAATCAGTCAGTAACTTTTTGTTGGAAGGGGGACGAGGTTTTAGGGATTGCTAACTATCGACGCAGATTAGAATGGGTACAACGGTAGCAACAAATGCGTTACTGGAGCGGAAAGGTCAAAGATGTGCATTGGTTACGACGAAGGGCTTTGCTGACTGCCTAATCATCGGTAATCAGAGTAGACCGAAAATCTTCGATATCGCTATCCATAAGCCCGAAGTTCTGTATCAAAAAGTGATTGAGATCGATGAACGCGTCACTCTCGAAGATTATACCGAGCATCCGGAGAAGTTTAAGACCGTTGATGTTTCCCACGATGAAAACCTCGTTGTTGGCCTTTCAGGAGAGATTGTAAGACTTCTGAAGCGCCCAAAGTCGATAGAAATCGAATCTGCTCTGTTGGAGCTATACGCGGAGGGATTCCGAAGCATTGCGGTGTGCCTAACGCACTCATACACGTTTCCAGATCATGAGAAATTGGTGGGAGAAATTGCCAGTAAAGTCGGATTTGAACATATTTCTTTGTCAAGCCAGTTAATGCCGATGATTAAGCTAGTTCCGCGTGCGACATCGGCTACAGCTGACGGATATCTGACTCCTGAGATCAAAAAGTATATTTCCGGTTTCGAAAAGGGGTTCGAAGGTGGCTTAGGAAATGCATCCGCCAAGACAGGCAAGGGAGCGCGGTGCGAGTTTATGCAGTCGGACGGTGGACTTGTTGACGTGAAGTCATTCTCTGGCTTACGGGCTATCTTATCTGGACCTGCAGGAGGTGTTGTAGGATATGCTCTCACATCCTATGACCCCAACACCAAGATTCCTGTTATCGGTTTTGACATGGGTGGCACCTCTACGGACGTTTCGCGCTATGGGGAGGGTCACTATGAGCATGTCTTTGAGACCACGACAGCCGGTGTCACTATCCAGAGTCCCCAGTTAGACATCAACACTGTGGCTGCTGGCGGTGGAAGTCAACTGTTCTGGAGAAATGGGTTGTTTGTCGTTGGCCCGGAAAGTGCAGGCGCTCATCCTGGACCCGCTTGCTATAGGTAATCCAAGTTATGCTAAGAAAAGAAGTCGACTAACATCCAGTGCAGGAAAGGTGGTCCATTGACTGTTACGGACGCTAACTTGCTCCTTGGACGCTTGCTTCCAGAATTTTTCCCCACAATTTTCGGACCTCAAGAGAATGAGCCCGTCGATACCCAGACGTCCAAAAGACTTTTCGCTGCGCTCGCCGAACAGATTAATTCCGAGATTTCTGATGCAAGTAAAATGACTGAGGATGAGGTTGCATACGGGTTTATAAAGGTCGCCAACGAGGCCATGGTTCGACCAATCCGAGCTCTCACTGAAGCTAAAGGTTATGATACATCGACTCATAGACTTGCTACATTTGGTGGTGCAGGTGGCCAGCATGCAGTAGCTATAGCCGAGGCCCTTGGTATTTCACAGATATTAATCCACAAGTACTCATCGGTTCTTTCCGCCTACGGTATGGCGTTGGCTGACGTAGTGCAAGAGGTGCAGGAGCCCAGCTCATATATATTCACACCCCAAACGCAAAGCATATTTGTTGAGCGGTTTGACGAGCTGCAAAAGAAAGCAAGTGCATCATTGCATGACCAAGGATTTGACGACAGCCTTATAGACTTCGAATTGTACTTGAACATGCGATATCAAGGTACAGAATCGGCACTGATGATCATTAAGCCTATAGATGGATGGGACTTTGAGAAAGCATTTGTTAATCATCATCTACAAGAATTTGGTTTCATTCTGCCGAACAGAGATATTATTGTTGATGACATTAGAGTGCGCGGTATAGGCAAAAGCTATCAGCTCGACGAGAGAAGTGTTGATGAGCAACTAAGGACTTTAAAAGTGAGCCCTGTCAATGAAGCTAAAGTGGTCAGCACGAAGGCAGTGTATTTCGAGGGTGGTCGTCAGCAAACCCCCATTTATAAGATCGGAAACCTGGATGCGGGCGAAAAGGTTACGGGACCTGCAATTCTTGCAGATGGTACTCAGACCATACTTGTTCCACCAGGATCCGCAGCTTTTATTCTCGAGACACACGTGATTATCAACGTCGGCGACGAAACTAGTAAGAAGAGTGCCAATTCTGAACAGATTGACCCCATCACGCTTTCTATTTTTGGTCATCGGTTTATGGCGATTGCCGAGCAGATGGGTCGTGCCCTCCAGAAGACGAGCGTGTCCACAAACGTAAAGGAACGATTGGACTATTCATGCGCACTATTTGATGCTCAAGGCGGATTAGTTGCTAATGCACCACATCTTCCAGTTCATCTTGGGTCGATGTCTACTGCTGTTCGAACACAAGCAAGTATATGGAGCGGAAAATTAAAGAAAGGTGATGTGATTGTGTCTAATCACCCTCAGACTGGTGGTACTCATCTTCCAGGTATGCTCTGTTTGTCCAATGTATAGTCATGATATCTACTAATACGGATAGACATCACTGTCATAACTCCGGCATTCCACGGCGACAAAATTGTATTTTATGTCGCATCACGTGCACATCATGCGGATATTGGCGGTATCCTTCCCGGATCTATGCCTCCTCACTCTCGAGAACTCTACCAAGAGGGCGCGGCCATTCTCAGCGAGAAATTGGTATCTGAAGGTCATTTCGACGAGCAGAGGATTACAGAGCTACTGCTACATGAGCCTGCTAAGTACCCCGGTTGCTCTGGTACTCGCTGCTTGCCAGACAACATCAATGACTTAAAGGCGCAGGTGGCGGCAAACCAGAAAGGCATCAGCTTAATCGAAAGTTTAATTAATGAGTATGGTGAGTCCGTGGTCCAATTTTACATGTTGGCCATTCAAGACAACGCCGAGCTTTCAGTCAAAAATATGTTGAAACAGCTTAGTAAGCGCTTCGAGGGCAGGGCTCTGCAAGCCAAAGACCATATGGACGATGGATCACCAATCTGTCTCACAATTGACATAAATGGAAATGACGGGACTGCTGTCTTTGACTTTGCCGGTACTGGCCCGGAAATATACGGCAATATGAACGCGCCTGAAGCTGTGACCCATAGTGCCATCATCTACTGCTTGCGATGCTTAATCACCGAAGATATTCCTCTCAATCAAGGTTGTCTGAAGCCAGTTAAGGTTGTTATCCCGAAGGGTTCATTTTTAAGTCCGTCAGCTACGGCAGCAGTCGTTGGTGGAAATGTATTGACTAGCCAACGGATCACTGACGTTATCTTCCGTGCATTTGAAGCCTGTGCAGCATCTCAAGGCGATTGCAACAATCTCACATTTGGCATTGGAGGTAAACTAGAAGGTCAGGAAGAGCAAGTTCGAGGGTGGGGCTATTACGAGACTATTGCCGGCGGCAGCGGTGCAGGGCCGAATTGGCACGGTACTTCTGGCGTCCATACCCATATGACGAATACTCGCATTACTGATGCCGAGATATTTGAGAGACGGTACCCAGTTTTGCTGCGCGAGTTTTCAATTAGAAAAGGCTCTGGCGGTAATGGTCAATATCGTGGCGGAGATGGTGTTGTCAGAGACATCGAGTTCCGAGTACCAGTTCAATGCTCAATTTTGTCCGAACGCCGAGTATATCACCCTTACGGTCTCGCCGGGGGTGAAGATGCTCATTGTGGCCTGAATCTATGGGTTCGCCTTATCGATGATGGGAAGGGGGGCCAGAAGGAACGAATTATCAATTTGGGTGGTAAGAACACGGCGTTAATGCAGGCTGGGGAGAGAATTATTATCTGTACTCCTGGAGGCGGTGGATATGGTCCAGCACATCTAGATGCAGATATCAGTGGCAGAAAGAAGGATCCTAGGGAGAACTGGCGTGGTCAGGGAAGCGTTGCGATATATAGTGCTATTCAGGAGTCCAACTAGATAGAATTCGCCATTAGATGATATATACAAGCTAAACCTAGATAGTTTAATAATTCACAGGTTGGCTGCATGCTAAAAGATATCTATAAGGCATTCTAAGTCAATAATAAGTTAAGGTAAAAGAAATCGATCACAGCAAATAGAGTCCATTTCATCTAATGGAAAAAAAAAAACACTCGGCAACGGGGAATTGAACCCCGGTCCCCCGCGCGCTGATACAAGTACCTGACAGGCGGAAATTCTAGCCACTAAACTATTGCCGATGATAGCCGGAGATAACGGCTACGCCGAGCTACTTGAATGCTAAAGCATAAGCATCAAAACATTGACCGCTATAAGTAGTTATGTGCAAAAACAAGATTCAAATAAATACTTAGATAAAACAGTAAATCGGTGTATATGGCATTTCAAACTAGATATTATATACAGTACAGTAGTGAACAACGCTATATCCTCGGTCGACGCCCAAAATTTTTTCTCCAATTCATGGCTCGCTTACCGTCAGCAGTTTCGCCAAATACAGTACTCGCTGATCGAGTGTTGGCAATAGCCTTGCACTTCATTAGTCCAGTACTGATTTGTTCCATGACTTCAATCTTTAGTAAGTTGTTAAGGTATAAAGAATCCGTTGGTATGGATTAACACATAGATATGTAGCCATTGTTGAATTGGTATACGTATACTCTTCTGCAGTAAATAAATTTGTTTGATTTTTCACCATTCGGTTGTAAGGAGCAGCCTGGCCAATATTTGTCTTCTATGTGTGGTCTTTGTCGTGGTACTCGATACTTGATTACCAACCCTGACACATACTATTCATTTTCATGATAGTCTCTTGGTCGTCCTAGCTCATTTTCTTAGATATTCATGCGTATGCTTTGAGCTGCCCGGTCACCTACTGTTCTGACAGCGGGGGGGGAGCAACCTTCACTTGCTTCTTGAATTGCCATGGCTTGTCAGTCAGTCAATACGCAGAGAGCTATATCACTACTTTTACATATTCTTTCCCGTTTAGCTGGGTTTGTTTTTGCAGACCATATCTGGTCTCGTGATCAGTGCACGCTGGGTTAAGACAGTGGGTGGTGAGATATTACTTTTATAGAATATATGTTATCTGTGTGCTCATAGCAGGATTCTGTTAACATTAATACAATGATTCTTATGGACTTCCTTCTTTGTTGTAGGGATAGTAAAATATTCTCCGCGTCTGTAAATAAATTAATTAATCAGAAAAGTATCGAAATCATGCGGCGTAGAGACCACAACTTTCAAGAAAATGCAGGAATTAAGGAAAATCGAGAGATTTTTAGTCAACATGCACTGACGAATAACCAGCGGACGCAAAGGTCCCAAGTAAACACCAGTGTGAACGAGGCAACGTTGCTGAGAATCCTCAGCCGCGCCGTTCTACATGTCCATAACCTTGTCAGCTTCACCCGTCGACACAGCATTAGATACGAATATACATCACATAGCTAGTTATTTAGAAGTCTAGTTTCGTATTTCTATACCGTGCTACAATCGAATTCTGCGCCTGAAAAGATCAGCCTGCGGTTTATACTACTACGAAATAGTCATCATGGCCGATCGATATTCTTTCTCACTGACAACTTTCTCTCCAAGGTATGCATAGTTTTATTAGTCTACACATTGCAGATGATACGTAACTGGGCTGTTCGGGCTCGAATTGTGATTGAGGTTCCGAAGATGCTGATTAATACTGTTCACTAGTGGGAAGCTGGTTCAGATCGAATACGCGTTTCAGGCAGTGAATCAGGGTGTTACTTCATTAGGAATAAAGGGTATGTATATTTAAAGTCAGATATCTGGTAAATGCTCGTCGATCTAACACAGCTCTAACGTAGCGTCGAATGGCGTGGTTCTCGCTACCGAAAAGAAGTCAACTTCCGACCTAATCGATGCCTCGTCGCTTTCCAAGATTTCGAATATCACACCCGATATCGGAATGGTCTACAGTGGCATGGGCCCAGACTTTCGCGTTTTAGTCGACAAAGCCCGAAAGTCGTCTCATACCAATTATAAGCGTATTTACAATGAGTACCCGCCGACTCGTATTCTTGTTGAGGACGTTGCCCGTACGATGCAAGAAGCCACACAATCTGGTGGTGTTCGTCCTTATGGTGTTTCACTTCTTGTAGGCGGTCACGATGTCGACAATGAATTCTCCCTGTACCAAGTGGATCCGTCAGGCACTTATTTTCCGTGGAAGGCGACGGCGATTGGCAAAGGCAGTACTTCGGCGAAGACGTTCCTGGAGAAACGGTGGACTGAAGACCTTGAACTAGAAGATGCAATTCACATTGCACTATTGACGCTGAAGGAGTCAGTGGAGGGTGAAATGAACGGAAATACGGTGGAAATCGGCGTGATTGGACCAGTTTCAGACCACTTACTGGGATTTGAAGGTGTGAAAAACGTCCAAGGGCCCAGATTTCGAAAGTTGAGCCCACAGGAAATAGACGATCGATTGGATGCGCTTTAAATGGCCTTTGCTTGTGTACATGAAGTTCAAATGCATTGTACGTTAAGCATGTATGTGTCATGTTATTTTATTTCAATCATGAGTACAAAGTATGCCCAAGTTCAAATTCCAAATTACATTGCTGAAATGCCAAAAAATTACTCCATGCTAAATCATGATTAATATGTCCCCAACCCATGCGTCCAACAGTAGGCTCTAGACAAAACAGAACGATGTGCAACTATTATCACTCTCAGCTTGCTCTTTGTTCGGGTGACGGCGTTCCACCTCGTTTCTTTTTATTAATCCTCTGCTCTGCTGCTCTGAGCATCAATTCACGAGGAGACAAGCGACGAATTTCTTCAATCGTAGTTCCTTCCCCATTAGAGTTAGCACCAGTCTCACCGGAGCCAAGGACAAATGAGCCTCCTTCCCAACCACCACTATCCTGATACTCATCATCCTCATCTGGAGGATTATAGAACTCCTCATCGGTCATTTTGTGACCGCGTCTGCCAAACGGATCCAGATCAACCACTTCTCTTTCAAGGGTCTTAGTCAGCTCCCAAAACGACCGATCATGACCAGAGTACACATTATGCGCCAACTCATGGCATAAGACTTTCCTCACAGACTTGAAATCTCTCCAGCCATCATATTCATCCGTTCTCAGTCGTAATTCAATGACTTGGCCTTTATTCCTATTAAGACCGAGTAGCTTAGAATTGTGGGTTGTGTTCGAAGCGGGATCCAATTCAGTCAGGACTGGAACTGACCATTTATATTTCTTCAATATGGCCTGGACACCTCTGTCTGACTTTAGGCGTTCGAGAAATTCTAATGACTTTTCTGGATTCGGAAGAAACGGAAGCGGTATAAGCTTATCAAACGTGTAAATCTGTGACTCGGGATCAGACTGCGGTCGCCTTTGGGCTGAGCGGCCAGGTGCTGACAATCGAGGCTGTCGCACTAGTGACGGCTTTGGTACCAGTGACTTGACAATATCTGCCAGTGCCGGCTTTGTGCCAATAAGCATCAGCTTTGTTGGTTTCGCTGACTTCACTGCCGTAAGTAGGATTTCACCGAGTTGTCGACCCGAGTCCTCCGGTTTTGCGAGACCATGTTTCGGTAGCATTAATCTTTGATATGACGGCGGTATCTCGGTTAGATCTTCGAGTTCCAATTGTAGTTCCTCAAGTGTCGATGTCACTGGAAGCACAATGTCATACCGCATGGTACCGTGAGCCACGATGAGCCGCACAACGTCGCTGTTGTCGACAGACATTACTTGCTATAGCGTATACTGAGAAATTAATGTTGAGTACTTACTGCTTGAATAGTGTGTTTACAAGAATGAACACAAGCAGGAGGCTTTATAGAATCGTGTGGATTACAAATAGTCAGCATTGGCCGATGAGGTGCGGGCGTGCGGCGCACCGCACGTGCCATCAAGACTAGATTCCAATATGTTCTAATGGCCTATTGTGTCAGGCAATTTAGGTGCTGCTATTATCGCACAATCTTGGAAATAAAGTGCAGGTTGAGCGTCTTATTAGGACTTCACTCATTTGTGCTTGCTTCAAATGTCGATTGCCGCGTACAATCGAATTCCGGCATGGTTTCCAGCCCAAGCAGACCGACTAATGCGCACAACTCTACGGACACAGCTAAAGGAAAGAAGGTCCCTATAACTATTTCATCGTCATCAGCTCTGGGATTATCTAATGAGCTCACTATCCTACGGGAAAAATTTGACCGTGAAAAGGCGGCCGTCGGCAGGACGAAGCATACGCCACTGGTAACCAGTGGACCAAAGGGCTCGTGGAAAATTCAGGATGCAAATAAAGGTGTGGAAGCTCGTAACGCACGGGACCTAGTACGGCATGCAGAGGAACAGGTAAAAGGATCGGACAAGTATGCTACTACTGTACTTGAAATCAAGGCAAGGCAATATGAGGCTATAAAGAAGGGCCGGATCGAGGGCCTAAATCTCGTTGACAGCGCGTTGGACGTTGATCTGATGCCGCAGGATGTATCGGAATACGATAGTGAGGACCCAGATGACGACGAATTGGTTGAGTATACAGATGAGTTTGGTAGGAGCCGGATGGTGTCAAAATACCTGCTACCAAAGCTACTCTCCGAATCATCCGTGAAACCAGAGAAACCACAAGATCTGATATACGGCGACGTGATCCAGTACAACGCATTTCGAGGTGACGAAGAGGCTATGCGTGCGATTCTAGAAAGAGATGATACACAAGACTTGATGGTCCATTACGATGCTAGCAAGGAGATAAGGACCAAAGGTGTGGGGTTTTACAATTTTAGCAACGACGAGACTGAGAGAAATCGGGAAATGGAAGCGCTTAAAAATATGAGGGACGAAACAAAGAGAATGCTTGCAAAAAGCACGGAAGTGCGAAAGCGGTGGACTGAAAGACGACAGGAACGCAAGAGACAAATAGCCAGAGCAAAGGCTGAGAAAGATGGCGAACAATGGTTAGAGAGCCTTGGACTTGACGAGCCTGGAGAACTAAGTCGGTGATTGTGATATGAATGTATGCTTTACTCCTCAATTTGTTGTCTTGTAAGGTAGTTAAGGTAGTAGTTATTATGCTTGTATGCCAAATTCCATGTTCGTCGAAGTTCAGATTCGGCCGGGTTGTTGATGAGGTGACTCAACAAGGACTTGAGTTAGGGCCTCCAATCCCCATCATATCACTTACATTATTATTTCCCTGCGGGCATCGGGAATATATACTTATTTTGATAATGGACAGTAAAATTATTGATCCACTGATCCACAACACGGATATCGTTGTTCACGCTATCAGCGGGAAATCAGACCTAAACGGAGATAGTCAATCTCCGGTCACCGCTGATGTCGAAGCACTCATAGCATCACTGGCTGTCAACGTTAGCAATGCGCAAGCGCAATATCTGATTGCAAACCAGATCGACACTGATCCTAACAGTCTGCCAGAAGTTCCCGTGATCGCGCTGAAAGTGATTGCGAACGTATGATAGGGTCGTGATATTATATCATTTTGTAGCATATTGAATCTGACAATTACCAGGAAAATCCCATTGCGCACAAGTCGAATCTACCAACAAATCTGCAGAAGAATGACAGCAGCATTGACTACATGTGCAAAGTAGATAAACAGCTGGTTGTTGCGAAGAAGTCTGCTATCGACACCCGTGTTGCTAATCCAGATGTCGGCCAGTGGCTTCCGGCGATACCGAAACTAGCCATAACTGATTCAATAGCAATACCTTCACCGGCGTCGCCGTCGTCGTTTCAACGAGTTGAGAATACTTCGGAACAAGACAAGCAAGCGGTTTTGCGGAACGGTTCGCCGAACGCTCCGGACAGTTCATCAGGCTCAAGTCCTGATGCGGTGTTCACTCCCGCTGGCTCAGTTGGCTCTCAAACGTCCAGTTCGGCTAATAATGACACGGAAGTGGAATCAACGCTCCCGGACTATAAAGACTTGAGTGATATTTTACCCGGTCAAAGTATTGACGAACTCCTTATCCAAAACTGTATTCCCAATGGTGTACGATTAGGAGAAACCGACGACGATGCGCGATCAGACACCTTCTCAATCGCATTGTCTCTGGTGAGCGACAGGACTGGTTGTCCGGCGGGATATGCTTCTGAGGCAACCAGCATTTCGAATTTGCATATCATACGCCGGGTCAATTCACAAACAAGCAACTCACTGCCTTCACTCATGAGTACACCTCAGTCGAGCATTGGAATCGATTTCACTTCAACGGAATCCCTGAGAGCGCAGCGACGGAGGATGTGTATTGAAGAGTTTATTAGCACCGAACAATCCTACCTTAGCGGCCTGCGCTTGTTGGTAAACGTAAGTAAAAGGCTAGTTCAGTATCTTTACTGTTCCAGCGTGCTTATTGGATTTTGCTAGACATACTTGGCGACACTGGAATCTTGCGACAAGAAGCATCTGGACGTGTCAGCAGATATTCGTGACAGCGCGAATGCTTTGATTGAATTTCATCAGGACATCATATCTTCCATATACGCCAGCTATCCAACGTTGTATGCTCCAAGCTCGGCATACACAGAGTCCGCCCTTTCAGATTTTGGTATCGCCAGAAAAGAACAACCAGATGTATCGGTGTTTGAGAAAGAAGTCATTTCGGCGTTTAACGGTGGCCAAGATTCTTCTAAATGCTTGGCCTGGACAAAGCCGAATATATCTGTTTCGTCGCCAATGGTAGCTGCGACAATTGCGCAGCTGATACAGAAGAAGGTATTTTGGCCCTATGTGAATCTTCTTGGCGATGACATCCAGTTTTGACAAAGTAGGTATCCGATCTCGTGATATATGAGCAATACTGTCTGAATTACAACAATGTCATTCATATCCTGAAAGACTATCGCGAGTCTAAGTCGAAGCCGCTGCGAAATTGGAGCCGTGGATGTGAGAATGCTGTTCTAGCAACACAATCGGAAAGCAGAAGAGCAGATTTGTCATTGGACGCCCTCGCTACTAATGTACTACTCTGTTGCTTTTGGTAGATGTCAAGCTTATCTAACGCACTTATAGCCGACTATTAGAGTCATGAAGTATCGGTTGCTAATACAGGAACTGTGTAAGCACACGTCGCCTGAGGATAGTACGGAAGCACATGGAACTCTGGTATCAACACTTGCATCAGTAAAAGAAAGCCTTAAGCGCCTTAACAGCGAATTTGGAGCTGAAAGAAGCCGCGCCACGTCCTCTGAGCTGTGGAAACGCCTTGAGTTTGAGCAACCAGTGAGTTACAGGCCGTATATCTGGTATTGCTCTTCGTTTCTAATAAGCAAGCCTGCATTCGAGGCACAATATTTAGGTCGAGCATCACTATGTGGCGCACTTCACGTTGCTTGGATAGGGAAGGATAGCAGTTCCCGTTCTCACTACCTAGGCGCCTTTCTGTTCAAGTCGTATCTCGTTTTAGCACACTGTCAAAAGAGCGATAAATATCCGGTGAAATTTCTTATTCCACTATGCAATTCCTATTTACAGCCAACAGGTAACGGAGTAGGCATGCAAGCAACATCGCAGAGATCATGGAAGCTTATGTTTGAGTGTGATTTTGCAGTCTATGAAATTCTGTTGACGGCGATATCCGCTACGGAGAAGGAAACCTGGCAGGATCAGCTACTTGCCCTAATTTGTGCGAATAACGGTGCAGAAAGTTATCTTTGGGATTTTGAGGCTTCTCGTCGCAAGGCTAGCGGCCATGGTCCGACGGCACTGGTGCCTGCTACTGCGCGTCCATTGTTTGTGGATGCTCGCGGTAGTAGTGGTGTGTCAGCTGTACCGCGATCTCCTAGACGATTTTCTGGGTCATTGAGGCGTCAAGCTAGCATTGTATATTCTAGAGAACCTATACAGATTCATGTGGACCATTTCTTGACGTCTGCAGACGAATTATTGACGTCTGCCAATTCTCCTGCATCTGCTTCTTCGATTACCTCCAAGATTTCAGAAACGGATGCCAGGATGCCTTCAGTGGCACATAGCTGCGAGTTTGCGACGTCAGCAAGATCACCAATATTGAACCGGGCATTCAGACGTGCCACGTCGATGACAGACACGACATGCAGCCCAATTCTGTCGTCTCTACGACCAAGCTCACCTAACTCGCCCATTACAGACAAACGATGTTTATGCAATGGACCTCACATGTTCATTTTGAATATAAAGAGATCTGATAGGATATCAGCTGAATCAGCCATAGGATTTATTTGGAGCGAAGAATTGCCACACACTCCACCTGTTGAAGAAATATCGGTGTCCTTGTCGAAGCTGTCACTTTCTCTAGGAACTAGGATTCTGGCGCGCAAATTCTCCGGTAGCTTCAAGACTGGATTAAGTCGACGTGCATCTGGAAAAACTTTGCCAACTTATTCTGATACCATCATGTCTGACATTTCAATCTCTAACGATAGCAAGAAGCCGCGATTCGATTTACACGATGATGTGTTGAACGAGGAAGATCAGGACGAATTGGATCCACTTGCAATTGGGAGTAGACACTGTGAAAAAAATCAAGAAGGGAGACTGATTGTCAAACAGCCATCTGAATCGATAGTGTATAAGAAAAGCAGACAGTCTGTTTCTGGATTTGGAGGTATGATCACGACGCGGTAATTGCGCGACGAGTGTAAGGACCTCGAGCGTGACCGCTCCGCCCGCCCCTGTCAATGTTCAGTTCTAGTGAGGCACTAGATGCAACGCAATCGAAGAGTTTCTGTTTTAGGCTGAGTTTGTACCACGTCATAGTCATAATTATAGTGATTGTAAGCATTAAATCAGCCTTCGATGAAACCGGTTGAAATGGAACCCATAAACCCTAAACAATCGGCCGCCGGCCCAGCCGATATGATAGCGGGGCATGCCTCAGGCCGGTATTTGAGTCAAAACTCAATTCGCTATCGCTAATCAAATTCATTGAGGATCTCGGACGTCATCAACAGTGTGGAACCCCCCCAACCTGAGTTCCTTTCTGATTAAGGTATTGTCTTCAGAGACCCACAAATATCATTAGTGTGCCAGGTCGAGTCAGAACTGCAGACTCTGAAAGGAACAATGTCAGGCATTGCGATTTACAAAGCTACGACGGCGCATCCCGGCGACGTGTCGGCGCTCAAAGCACTACCTGCATCCACCAAGCCGGAAGATCTAGTGGCTGTTATTGGCAAGACAGAAGGTAATGGTTGTGTGAACGACTTCACCCGAATGCTGTCTTCCACAGTGTGGGATCCGCATCTTGAATCTTCCGGCGGTATTTCCGTGTTCTCCGGCGGCACTGAAGGTGTGCTGTCCCCGCACGTGTCGTTAATCGTCAAAGAGAATGACTACGTCAATGACGATGGATCCAAGAAGTACGAAGAAGGTCTTGTTGCCAAGGTCGGTGGCACTCGAGACTTTGAGCCGTGGGAAATGGGTACGGCAATTCAAGCCAAAGTCACGGCTGAGACGATCAAGAAGCTAATGGACGAATTGGAGGTCGAGGCTGATGATGTGCACATGGTGCTCGTTAAGTGTCCGTTGTTGACAACGGCTAAGGTTGTCGCGAGTACGAAGGAATGCGTTACATCTGATACGTACAAGTCGATGGGATATTCCCGGCTTGCCACTGCTGTTGGCATTGCTTTGGCATTGGGCGAAGTTGCGGAAGATGGAATCGAGGATGCCTTGGCATCATATGGGCAACGGGGGTGGTCCTCTCGCGCATCTTGCTCGTCTGGTGCTGAGCTTGAGAACTGCCATGTTGTTGTTTTGGCGTCGTCGAAAAAGGCTAGCAACCCTTATCGTGCCGTTCACGGGTACATGTCGGATGCTATCGATTTAAAGGTCCTGTTGGAACTAACGTCGAAGATCCCCGATGGGGCCGAACGAGTTCAAATCTTTGTAAAAGCAGAGCCTTCTACTGACGGTGTTGTGAGAGGCAAAAGACATACTATGATGACCGACAGCGATATTCAGGGAACCCGACATGCTAGAGCTGCTGTTGGCGGTCTTGTCGCAGGCGTTTGGGGCGAGACAGATGTCTACGTTAGCGGTGGTGCCGAAGGGCAGGGACCTATGGGCGGTGGCAGTGTTTGCGTCGTCTACAAGGTCTAAATGGTATATGTGTGTAAATATTTACTGGAAAGATGTTGGAAATTGCATATTTCTGGAAAGGTGGTTATAAATATATTAATAGAATGTTGGTAATACTTTCCAGCACTAGCAGTACAAGGTGAACATTGCAATTCCCGTTTGGTATCAGTCGCAACCCAAGCGATATAGATCTTGTTTCGGCTCTTGAACGACAGAGTCAAAAAAAGGCATTCACGTTAACTTATGCAAAAGAGCTTTAATATCCAGACCGAGCGATCTTTGATAAGGTGCCACCAGGAAGCACTAGGAATCTTACGAACAGTACATAAAATGCCATGGAATTACAATCACATCAAAATACTAGCACAACATAAGACTGCTTAAAGAACTATATTATATGATATATCGTAAAACGCACTTCATTTTACATATCCCATCTACCGCTACATTGATATCCATCCAATTTTTACCGCTGAACGTGACAAACTTACTCCTCGGCCTCCCGGAGAAGCGCCTCCCGCTTCTCGTTAACACGCTGCTGCCGTCTCTCACGAGCAGCACGGTTTCTGACACGACGAGCCTCGGCCTCGTCCTTCAACGCGCGCTCACGGGCCTTCTCAGCCTTAGCCTTGATGACATGCTCAATAACCTGGCGCTTGTGCTTGAAGGTGTTACCCTTGGCGAGCTGGTAGAGTTCGTGGTATAGGTGCTTGTCGATCTTGCCCGCCGCGCGGTACTTGGCGAGCAGACGGCGAAGGACACGCTGACGACGAAGCCAGACGACTTGGCTGAATAGGAGTTAATATCTCGCTCGAGCACGGCAGAAACTGGAACATGCATACCTGGGCATACGGGCATCTTTGGTACCCTTTCTCTTACCAAAACCGGTGTGTCGACCGGCACGCTTGGCCTCATGGAGAGTACGAGTGCTAGCGCGGGAGTGGACAGTGACGGGCTTCTTGATGATCAAACCATCGCTAATGAGTTTGCGGATTCCCTCGCCTACGGAGTGTCAGTCACATGAATTGTATTTCCCAACCAATATCCTTGTAGCCACTGAAGATAAATGTATAACAAAGGCAACGTACGGCTGTTAGCGTTGGTGATCGCGGTGGTCTCGTTGGGATCGAGCCAGATTTTTCTCTTTCCGACGCCGAGCACGCTGGCGGCGAGACGCTTCTGTGAGACGAGATTGGACCTGGACTGAGTATTAGCATTCTCATTGTCACGCATAACTGTTGCTCCGAGAAGACGGAGATATGGGATCGGCAAAACGATGCAACGATTGGTTGTGTGGTTGTACTCCTCCCATTCAACGTGACAAAACACCACATCGTTCCACCAGCCAATCCAATGCGATCCATTCGAACCTCGTCCCAGCCAAAACCGCATCTATTCACTCTCACGAGTATCACTCCAATCTCCTAGCTCCGTCCTACCCCGTCTAACCACACACACGCCCAATCGTCACATCACTTTTGTGTAGCATTCATCCCAAAATTGGTAACCACAAAGCGCAATACGTACATTTCGATTTACTTCCGGAAGTGTTGCTGTATGAACGGGGTTGCCGGAGTTGCTGAGACACTATCGAAACAGAAGAAAAGAGCGGCAAGAAGGGTAGCGTTGGGCGTTGGGCTGACTGTCCACACGCACAAGCACACAAAGTCTCACACAAACTTCATTGACGCTGGGAACTATTAGGCGTGGGTTAGGGCGAGAGTTTTGGAAGTTAACGGGTGTGGTGTGTGTAGGTGCAACGTAGGGTTTGCAAGGACAGGTGGCTGTGACTGCTTTACACGCCTAAGGATTAGGGCTGCCTGGAAATTTAAGTTTTACTTGAGTTCACTATGCATCTTTAGGAAATGCGTAAACTTCAAGCAAGGAGGGTATGGGCAACCGCACTTACAATTACAACACATCGGGTTACTTGCAATCAATTATTATTAGGCCGTTCTGACTGATATAAATTGACAGTCATCATTGCTAGTCAAGCTACTTGCGACGATGCGGCTATTAACCAAGTGGCCTTTCATCCAGCCACCTTAGCAGGCAATAAGTTCTAACCACATTCCTAAATCCAATCGCTCCCAGACTAGTCTCACCCACTCCATCATCTGCGAACAAAACACATTCAATTTCGTATCGTATCGTAGCATACTCTGAAACCGTTTCATGCGGAGTCGTCTGCTGGAGTAGAAACAGATATCGTCTCGCTGTGTTAGTAGCCGCTACTTCCACTAAAGGATGTTTAGGTATATTGGCTGACGGCGTGGATAATCCAAAGAGAAGAGAGTGTGGGTTAGTCAGTATGGTTAGGAAATGTTCCAAGACGAGCATAATTATCCCTGTATAGTGAGCACGGCCATGTTGTGTTGGATTTGTGATTGCTTACCTTTGCGGAGACCGGAAGACCGGGCCGCGGTAGACAATAATACTTCAGCGTATGCGCCAAGCAATGTATCAAAACTGGCACGTGCCAGACATTTGTTGTTGTTGTGTCCGTCGTCCGTGTCATAAAGCTCGCGGCGGGAGAATACTGCAATTCCGCGGAGGATACTGCGTAGCACGCTGGTCAAGCACTCCTGGAACTTGATCCTCTCTATAGATCCTGACGGTTCCTCAGGCCCGCCGTCTTCCGCTACATAGCCTGCACGAAACGAGACCTGTTCCAGGCGCAATATAATGAACCCGAAAACCTTAACAGCACATGGTAGAGTCAACACTTTCTGGGGATCCTCATCAGATGGTGTAATATGTTGTTCCAAACTATCGATATGCTTAATGATGCGTGATGCGGAATTGTATCCGTCCATCAATAGTACTCTCGCCGATTCTCGAAGCGTTTCTACATGCAACACGAACTGTCAGCAACTCGACCAATCAAAATCAAGGCCATCAACAAACGCTACCGGAAGCGAAATCATTACTGTAGAGGGCATGAGGACTATCAGGTTGACTATCAGGTTTGACAATATCAGCGCTTGAGCTGTGCTTAGTGCTGTGCTCAACATTCTCGTTGATCTGCTCGATTGGCTGTATGTCGTTCTGAGAAGCGCTAACAGGACTTTGCAACGTCGGCGACGCGGTTGCAGGATCGGCTAGCGCAGACGATCTCATCGTTTTGCTTTTGCAGTCCGCATTTCCGTTCTTCACCTTCCGTTTTTTGGCTAGTCTGAGTAAGCACGCGTCTTCTGCCTATCTCGCGTAACAAAATGACATCACTCACCAATGTCCGTCTTCAACATATCAACCTGCTCCTTTAGATCACGCACTTCACGTATCGTATCGTCGTACCTCGTTTTCCAAAATTCGGCCGGATCCACGCTCGCGAGCACGCGCAACCTGTAATCTAATATTCAGCATTAACAAACGCCGACTGGCGGAACTCGCGTCACCGAAGACGGTACAACATACCGGAAATACTGACATGGGCCGGTTTTGTTCGAACTAGAGCAATAGCCTAGATTCAGTCAATACCCCATATTACTTCCGAACTTGACACACGCGATCCAGAGTCCTAGACAAAAATCAAATTACCAGCGCTAACTTAAAATAATCCGGCGCCATTACAACTTTCCGCACGGTAGTTAGCGTCTATCGTGTTATCCAGAAAGTTGTTGACTTACTGGTATCAGGTACAAGTCTCTCACGGATTCACACGTTTTTAGCCTTGGGCGCGCCTTGGTTTGTTTTTGTTGCTGGACGCGTTCAACGCGTTTCACCCTAACCTTCGACGTGTTCGAGGCGTGAAGGCAGCTATAAGCACTTGTATCAGGTCCGAACATTCTCGTGCAACTTCCTAAGCGGAGAAGACATGTCCTGTACATAGTGTTGAAAGTGTTCATAGTAAACTACTTTTTGTTGGGTGTGGTCATACATACGTGGGTTCGCGCAAGTAGATGGAGTTGACTTCTCGTCACGGATTCGAGTACTGCTTCAGGCTGTGCTGAAGTCAAGAAACGCGGGCTGTAGTCATCAAAGAAGGAATGGCTTAGTCACCTTGATTTGGACTGGTGATTCTTCTTCAGCCGGACGTCTCCAACGGATATGGTAATCCTCATTGTATATGTGGACACAATGTGTGCTGATTGACAAGCTAAGGTCAAATCTAGACTGCGACAGAGAATTCTCTAGGTATCGTAAGTGGGCTACAATCGTTCGACAGGCACACTACTGTAATGACTATACTCAGAATATGCTCGAACGATACGGCACGGGTTGCCTGACCAGAGTGATATCGACCTAATAAAGAAGATTCGTACAGCAACACCGCATGTCGGCACGGCTTGGCGCATTGTCAGCTTTGTACATTACGAAGTCTCTTTGTTCATCTTAATAGTTTCGCTCTGTGATTCCTCACATGCATATGCCAGATTATCGTGGGCACAAAGATCTTTGTCCTAGCTCGTATCAGTGGATGGGTGCAAGGGAAAAACCTTGAAAGAGATAGAATAGCTGTTTAGTTATATGGACTGAAGCAAAAGACCAATGCTGTCTGGCATGTTTGTCGGGTTGTTTATTCGTACTAGGCTTCAGAGCAGAAAACCACCAAGTATATTAGCGAAATCGCACTTTAGCTAATGATGCGTCCCATGCGCAAATAACCTAAGTAAAATTTGCATCAATGTATAACTTAACGATCAAGGACGCAGTTCACTGTAATGTTTTATTCCACCTCCATTATTATCACTAGCACTCCATAAATCACCCTTTTATTTCAAAACAGAACAAAGCGTACATACGCCCCAATCGAAATATAGAATAATAAATACCATTATTATCACGACGGCAAGAACAAGTACAATAACCCAATCCCATACATATACATTTATAAATTAGCAAATAGCACAGCACAATCCCATTTAATAGTATATCAACCATCACGAAATGGAAGCTAATATTCGAATAGCAAAGAAGAAGAATCAAAGGCGGAGTAAGACAAGAGCAACAGTTTAAACCACGCGGAAACCCGACAAAAAAACACAAACACCTTATTTAATCCTATGACCAAAAAACATTACCGCACATGCCAAATTTACGTTGTCCGTCAGCCGTACATTGGAATGCCATGAAAAGCACGACATTCTCCGCCTTCGACGTGATTCTCTACCCAGTTCTCATTGCAAGCGAACAACATCCCGCACGCAGCACACCAACCGCGCATACCCGCCCGCTGGTCCGACCGTGTGCCGGCCGGGTAGACAAAGTGCCTCGACTTCAAGTGGGTTTTGTACGTATCTCGTCTTGAGAAGCCGCCTGTTGAGTGGCATGGTGTCGAGGATGTTGGGTCAAAGAACGGGCAAGTGTAAGCTTTGTTAACGGCGTGCTTCTTCAGATGCCGGGTTAGATAGCCCTTGATCCTGAATTTTGACGAGCAGTGTGGGCATTGGAATGTTGGTGCAGACGACGGTTGGCTTGGAGATGACGATCGCGAGTGCACTAGTGCATGTTGCTTGCCTGGCGAAGACGATGGCGAGCTGTTTGATGACGTCGGCGACGACACTTGTGGCGATCCCATTGACGAGCGCGGTGAGGACGACGCGGTGGAGGAAACATCTGCTATGTGTGGCCCTGGAGCCTGCACGACTGACATCTGGTTGTTGCCGTACATGAAATGCGGGTGCACATGCGGATACGAAACATTCTGCGACTGCGGTGGAGCAAACGGCGCCTGGAACACAGGCATAGTGCCAAAAGGCATCATCTGCTCTGGCGGAAACTGCGGGACAAACTTAGAGTCGCCATCAAACTGCTCGTGTTCGCCGGTGCAAGACGCGTTAGGAACCGATAAGTCAAGACCGGCGTTACCATCAAAGAACTTGACATCCGGGTGGTAGTCGACATGGTCGGAAAAGCTGCCAGTGAATGTGTAATTATCGTCAATGGACGCGCTGGCAGGCGAACTATCGTCGACGAGCGAAGGGGGAGACCAGGTTGTCGATTCTGCAGGCGAATACGTAGACGAACCAGCAGACGCAGACGGCGACGGCAAGGGCTGATTGACTGCCCTAGGAGGCAGGAGCACAGAGGAGGTCTGCACAGTCAGATCGGGACTCGGCACAACAAAGCCGGAGGAGTCGTTGGCTTGAAGCTCATACGACGGGACAGACGCGTAAATCGGACGGCTGTACGGCGCGGCGACTGACTGGCGCTCGTTGCGGCGACGGACAACGCGGGGCACGGAGCTTGGGGACGTGGCATCGTCGGCGTAGCCTATCGAAGTGCGACCAGTCCCAGACGAGGCGAGCTTATTCCGCATCTCGGCGATGTACACCTCGAGCTCGTCAAGTTTGTTCAAGAAATCACCCTGATCGCCGGCTGTAGCAGGCGGCGTGTTCAACAACTGATGGTCAAGAGGGACAAGCTGGGGAACAAACTGCTGCTGAGGCTGGAACTGGACCTGGGGAGCAAACTGAAGCATGTATGAGGAGGACGACTGCATCATACCGGCGTCTGAGAGGTCGAACCCTACAAGCTCGCCGCCAGCGTTGTGGACCTGGAGAAGAGTCGCTGACTGGTCAGTAGCGCAAGGAGTGGCGGTCTGTACGTTCGACGGACTTGTTGCGCTGACGCGGTCAGGGCTCGTGGCGGTTAGGCGGACGTCGAGAATGATCTGAGGAAACAGGTTTGCAGTTCGTGTAGTTGTGGGCGACCCGGAGTCGGTCGCAACAGCAGCATTAGCGGTGGCTGGCGTGACGATGGGAGCAGGTCCATGTTTCGAATCGATACGCTTAGATGCAGGAAAGATCACATTCAAGAACGAGGACACTAAGTACTTGGGTCCGGAGAAGAGAGACGCGAGAAGACCAGCGGTCGAAAGAGGCGAGACTGTTGTGACAATTAGACAACTCTTTTCAGCACAAAAACCTTCATTCCCAAATCTATTAAACCAGAATTTTCAATTGAGCAGTAACAGTACATACAGAGCGAGAAAACGCCGAAACGTGGCAACGCGTAGGAGCGGACAAGGTCGGCTTGTGGAGAGGTTGAGGCTGCGACAGGACTAGCCGGTGCATTAGTTGAACCCGAGTTCGGACCGCTGGCGATGAACATAGAGACGAAACTGGCCCACAGCGAGGACCAGTGGGTTGACGGAGCGGCGGACATCGCAAAGGGAGCGGCTGCTGGACAAGCGTGCCGGAGAGCGAGGTGCGAGTAGCTGTGCTGTTGTGGTTGAGTAGAGGTTGCCGAGGGGAAAGGAAAAGGGTCAAGAGTGACGATGCGTGACAAAGACCGTGATGGACGAGCGCACTCAGCCATGCTATACTGAACAGCAGCGGCAACAACCCAGCGTCCAGCGGGGAGCAAAATCACTAAGGTTGGGGCTTTTGCCCGCCACGGTGGATCCGACTGTCGTGGTGCAGATGAGCGTACAACTGCTAGGGACGAAGCACAGCAAACGTCGCTTAACTGGCGCCAGAATAGTGCCGGAAATGGATTCGTCCGGGAATACGCGCCTCAGCAGATTTGGTGCAGTACACTTGCGGAGTACTTGCCGCATACGTATTGCGGTTACGGCGCATATGAGAAGAACAGTTAGTGTTGCGAGTCACGTGCGGTGCCGTGCGCTTTTGCAATCCTCGGCTATTCGCGAGCTTTCCGGATTGAGCCTATTCTAAGAAAATTACGGTGACGAGGGCGATTTACGGCCACAGTTTAAAGCTAATTCCAGCCAGGCACAAATTCAATTCAGCTCAATATTTTTAGACGATATGCACTCGATCTTGATCCGAGTCCGACGAATGCGGGGCCCCAGAATAATTGTCTGATAACTATCGATCCCCATATCACGACGACGCTGTAGTCTAAGACTGAGGTCAAGAAAGTCGTGCTAGTATATTATATGTCATGATCCTAATTTGATGGTGCGTCTGCCGGCTCAAGGCAGGCGCTTGAAGCACGGCGCGCCAGGAAATGACGGCCAAGTGAGATCAGATTAATCACATCAATTATTTGATAAAATAATTCGAGAGATATAGCACATGCAGCTGATTCCTCCGACGCGCTTCGTCATATGCTTTCTGCTATTCTCTTATTTCTCGGACACGGTGTCGTTCATTGGTCAATCATACGCAAAGCGATAGGATTGGCAAGTGAGTGCAAGCCAGGACCATATACGCCTTGCGATTCAACAGGGTGTGGATAATTATCACTTCCTCGCGTCCTTGTAATACAACTGCGTCACCCTGTATATTGCCCTTTTACCACATCAGTCCGCGGTGCGGCGTCAGGTTTGCCCGTTCAGGAGCCGCTCCCTATTGTCAGCGTTTCAGGCATGCCATGACATCATGTTTGGGATTGATGGGCCCTTGAGAGGCTCGCATGGGTGCTTGACCTGCCCAACTCGCGCTTTCCATGGACTACATGACGGAACAGTCTATCGAATGGGTACTAGCCGACTTGTCCGAACACGAACCCCTTCGGCACAATCAAGTGCCCGCTCAGCGTTCTCTCGACCGGCGAATCAGCCCAGTCACAAGACCAATTGAGCGGCTCACGCCATGAAGAGTTGAGTCATATGTAACAATATACTGACACGCACGTATAGCACGCAAAGCGATATTTTGTGTTAGACATAAATAAAAGTACTCCTACTATCAGAGACGGGATTCTGCAGGCACTGCAGCGTTTGGTCGTTTGCTGTAGGACGGGCAGCCAATATTCATGGCTAACTCACCCGGCCTTCTCCTGCTACTTTGCATACAAAATGTGGCGCGACAGGCAGCAACGAGCAAACAGTTGTTTGGCGAATTTACGGAAGGCCAAGTGCCGTCACTGAATATATATAAGTTATATACAATACACATACGCTGACTCTCCGGGAACGAGAAGCTGAAGCAGCGGGAAGCGAGCTAATTATCTGCCTGGCGCTAGTCCGGATTGAGCTGGCACGGACATCAGTGCCTCGTGCGGCTCCAACTTTGTTCTGAGACCCGCGTGCGGCATCGCAAGACTTGCCGCAGCCGAGATTCAGGCACTCCGGCCGCACGCCGCCCTGCACCACCACCACCCCAGCAGCAGCAGCAGCAATTATAACAACGACTCGATGCTGATCGACAGAGATCGACAGCGAGTGAAGACTCCATTACTGTAAATGTCAGCGTAGAAGTTTGGCGTGCGGGCCGGCGTGGATGCTTCTCAGTGGAAGCAGAGGCAGCTGCAGCCGCGGGCGCCTCCTGAATTAATTCGCCCGTTTCCACTCCACCCGCCTGCGCTTCTCCACGTCTCCCTAGTGCCGGCAAAAAATATTGCGTCCTCTGGCTCTGACTTGCTAACGCTGATGATGCGGTTGCTGCTGCTGCTTCTACGCAGCGAACAGTGAATCCCCTCGGCCTGACCGCCAGACGCTCCAGACGCTCGTCTTCATCTCTTTCTCGATCCCGTTTCATTGCCTCGGAATAATTCGTCTTCTCTCTCTCGGCTATCGCTCGAACCGCTCCACAAGACTTGCCAATACACCGCACTTTGTCGTCTACATGCAGTTCTGCTCGTCCGCACAAGCTACAACTCCATCTCGGCGTCAAAGTCAAGATTCTGTCCCACTCGTCAATTTACAGCCTCGGCTGGACTCAGCAGCTGCGATACGACAGCATGCCCGGTGACCGCGACCTCTTCCCCGAATCGCCGCCGGGTGAGCATCGCACGTCAGCTCCAGGACCGTCCACGACCACCAAACAAGTCTCGGTCAGCCTGCATGATATCCTCGCCCAGAGTTTGCACAATCTCAATCTCGAGTCCGCCGCCAACCATGACCGGGGTCAAATAACGACCGTCCCGCCGCCACAGCCATCGTCGACCTCGGTCCCGATCACTTGCTCCACCAGACCGCCGCCAAACCACTATCCGTCGCTGCTATCGCCTTCCGCGTTGCGTCGGCCGCAGCAACATGCATTCATACCTCAACAGTCTTCGTTGCTGACTCACGAAGCGCAGTACTTGGGAACTGCTTCGACAGACCCCACGAATGTCCCGGTCCCAGACCGGTTGCTCTCCACGACGCGTTACCCGCTGAACTACTCCGCACAGTATCCGCCGCGTTTCGCGAGCTCTTCGTCAAGGGCATCATTGTCATCCGATGGCAGCTCGTCCATGCAGTCGTCCATGTCGTCGTCGGCATCGCTATCCCCTCCGTCGTCGTTTGCATCGGCGGCAGCGGCGGCGGCAGCGGCAGCAGCGAGCGAGCGGGATTTGTTTCTGCAAGCAACACAGCTCGACCTGCGCATACCCATGTTGCCGGACCCTTCGCCGATGTCAGACCCCGCATTTTTTCTTGTCAATGGCGCCGGTGCACAAGAAAGTCCGACCGACGAGCTCGCCTTCCCGTCGAAAGCAAAACACCGTGTGCGCTCTCTTTCGCCGTCGACAGCTACTCCGTCACGCTCGCCTTCACCGTCTGGCGGCATGGCGCGCGAAGAAAGCTTCCACGAGTATCTCTACAGATCACGGGCTCGCACGGCCAGTCCTGCGCTGTCGTCGCGCCACCGATCCCCACGACCCCGGCCGCAGCCCATAGAACAGCTCGGAATTCTCGCCACAGCTACCGCGCCGGCATGCCCTGCCGGCCGCGTAGGGACTGCTACCGAAACGCCCGTCGCTTTGCGAGTCCAGTTCCGCGAGGAAATGCTATTCGGCGACGGAGGATGTATCGACGACGAGCCGTTTGACGAGGAGCGGCCAGACAATGCTCATCATCGCGAGTCGCAATCATCCGTCGCGTCGGCCCGGGAGTCAGAATACGATGCCGATGAAGACGACGACGACGACTACTTCGCGCGGGGCCGGACTCCGTCGACAATTTACGACTTGCCGCAAGCAGCAGCGCAGGTCCGTCAGTATGATGATCACGACGCGCTCGTCCTGTCACCGCTCAGCGGCGTGTCCCGGCGTGAATTATTCCCTAGCATTAACCCTGATGATGACTAGCTCGCGCGACCGTACATACGTCACGCTTGTAGCCTCTTCGTCACCATTTGCGGTTTACAGTTCATAGAACAACGGCAATGGATAAGGCTAAATCCCATATTGTTTTATTGTACATTCTTTGCATCTCTTCTTTTTGCGTTCTCTGGTATTATTTAATTTCTTATACGATAATTTTAGATCGATGACGCCGTGCCAGCGTATCTATAATGGCGATGGACTGTTTATTTTGAGTGAAAAGGTTTTTTGTGCGAACTACATTTTGTTTGTTTAATGTTTTGCTTGCTTAACACGGTCCGGTTTAGTTGTTTTTTATAGGTTTTGCTTTAATTTTTTGATATTAATAATATGCCTCATGTTGGCAATCATTTTTGTTATAGCCAGGGTTTGATGAGGCAGACACTTGCCATGGATGGTACCGCTTCCGTGTTAAAAAGGTTTACATCTCCAGTGCAGGCAGTAGTACCGGCATTAGCGAGGCATAAAAAAGCCGCGAATTCGCAAGCTTTGTTTAAACGAATATGTTTTTAGGCGTGAGCAGAGCATTTGCGGCCGACCAACATGCCGTGCAAGAACCCCCCTGCGAATCGTGCGGCGGTCCTGTCAAACAATTAAACGTTAAAGTTTAATCCAGCGGCGAGTATCACGTCTGCTGCATATCAGTCATGCCTGTCTACAATACGACACTTTTGGTGCATTTTACCCATTATCCGCTATATCAGAATAAAATCGAGGGTTAAAAGACTGGAGGACAGGACGAAAAAGAAATTATTGCTGCAGCAAATAAACACATAATACGACAACCATGAAACTAAAAAAAAACAACAAATGAACGTGTGCCAAAAATTACGACGTTTGTATGATTCGCAAAGATGCAGAGAAGTAATGCGGACTAGGAGAAGGTGACCGCGGTGTTATCCTTACAAGACATCCCCGCACTCGCGACGACGTCTACATGAGTACTAGAATCGCAAAATGTACCGGTCGCTCGCTGAAACGAATATGAACAGCACAGGCAACCAACGAAAATACCAACCCGAAAGATCACGCCGTATGGCTGACCGCTTAGAAATCGCCGCCGCCAAAGTCGCCGCCGCCATAGTCATCGCCGCCACCCTGATCCACGACAACGACGTCGGGGCTCATGGCGTCAGCGAGCAACATGCCGCCCACTAAACCACCGGCCGCACCGAGCGCCAGGCCGGTTCCGGCACCCATTCCACCCATTCCTGACCGATGCTGTTGCTGTTGTTGCTGCTGCTGTGCGTACATGGGTTGTTGCTGCTGCGGGTAGTATCCTTGTTGCGGGTAGTATCCTTGCTGTGGGTAGTATCCCTGCTGCGGCGGATATTGCTGGGGATAATGCTGCTGCGGATATGGCTGTTGTCCGTACCCGCCACCACCATACCCGCCGTGGTCGCCTCGATTGTGCTGGACCTGTTGTGGATGTTGTTGCTGGTATGGCTGAGGAGCGGATGAATATGCTGGCGGCGCTTCTGCTCCGGGCGGCTTTTCCCACTGCGACTTGCCGGTTGCCAAATTAACATAGTAATACCTAACCATCCATCATCAGCCGCAGTCCCAAGCACCTAATCGTAGCCAAAACCGTAGACAGCAAATTGGGATTGCTTACGTGCTGTAGTTTGTGTCGTACTTTGCAAGCCAGCCTGTAATCGCGAGGATCTGTCAGCACGATTATCGCCAAGAGCGGCGGTATGATAACCGGGTACGTACCTTCGGGCACTTGCGGAGCGGCAGAAGGGGGTGGACCGGCAGGTGCACCTCCGGAACTCATGCTGTTGGACTTGTGGGGTTGAGTATTAACGATAAGAAGCGGAAAGAATCAATTGGGAGACGGACGATAGTCAAGTTATTGAAAATGGCGAGTGGAAGCGGGGCGGGTTGTATTTACAGGCGTCGGCGTTTACGTCACGTTTTTAAGTTCTATCTGCCCACAGTCTGCTGTTCTCCAGCCAGTGTGGACATCATCCCATAACCATAGTTATCAGTTAACTACTAGTATTATACCCTCGCTTCCTACCATAATCGACCAATATATCTACTAGCTGGTCGTCAAAATAGAAAACTTGGAGCAAGATATATTACAGCCACTCTCGGCAAGTTCATGGGCCTAGGCATTATTCGCTACCTGCACAGCCACTGTGAGCGGGTCCAGTGCTAGCCGTGTATCATGGTGGCAGTCAATTAGCAAAATCTACCTCTTAGTGATGTTAACTGCTGCTGCAATCCTGGATCTACAGTCACGGTGTCGCAATTCGTGTTGTTTGACGCATGCTCTGGTCAATCTCGATAGATATGTAGGACCAGAGCATATGTAGTCAAGACAACATATCCGTACAATTCATAATGCCAACATGTCGCAGTGGCAAAGTGCTTACCATATTGCTGGTAACGTAGACCACCGGTTCTTCAAGTCTGACTGTCGACAGGATAAGTAATCTTTTATGATAGTAGCTAACTAATATGAATCGCTTTCGCTTTCGTCACGTACCGGGACAATGTAGGCAAATTTCTGGCGTCTGACCGTTTATTTCCCTGTAACCCTATTCATTGCGTGGCATGCCACCTACACCCTCAACCGCCTCAGTGTTTAGTGCGAGCCTGGAGGCGCAGCCGCAACGCGCAACGCATCGCCGCCTTGGGACCACGACGGCATCGTCCAAGTCGGCCCGTCCTCATCATATCATCAGCATCCCTTGTACGGACTCCACAATCCTACGCTCTCGCATAGAGCCTGTTCCTTACCACCCAGCTTCTGCAATTCATTCACGAGACGTAGGGTTCATAGCTTGCGGAGCCGCGCAATACTGGCTACTCTACAAATAGATCAGCACGACCGAAATAGAACCACGGCTCAGTAATCACGTCGACAGATAGTACCACACCATGCCGTTGATCCACCGTCACCATTCTGACGACGACGCCGATAGCTTGGAGGAGACGCAAGTGCGGACAACGGAGAAGAAGCCAAAGTCACGGCGGCCGCCGAGTATGTTATGTCTATTTGTTTGTTGGCAAGCTGGAATACTGGTGTTACGGATTCTAATAGCGCGTTTCGATAGACACTGCGTTTAGACAGCAAAGATTAAAAGCATGGCAGTAAGTAGACTTTGACCGCTGTGTGCTGTCGTAGTAGAGACGACTAACGGTGCGACCAGGCCGATTCTGACGCCAAAGACTGTCTTGCCGATATTTTTCGCCGTCGGCATCATTTTCGCACCAATTGGCGCTCTGCTACTATGGGCGAGCTATAGAATTCAGGAAATAAACATAGACTACACCTACTGTGCCGACGCCGACACTGAATTTGCCCCGATTCCAAGCCCGTACGTCAGCTCGCACTTTCGCGGCGGTGCCCCGAAACAAGCCGCCCTGTGGCTAACCTACGTGAACGAGAGCGCGCCGGCGGGCCAGCAAACTTATTGCCGCGTACGATTCGCTGTCGAGTCCGAAATGACCCCGCCAATCTTGGTATACTACCGTCTCACGAATTTTTTCCAGAACCACAGACGATATGTCCAGTCCATTGACGAGGACCAGATTGAAGGCAAAGCCAAGAGCGCGGCGGACTTAGAGAGTGCTGATTTGTGTAAGCCGTTGATTCTGAATGATGAGGGCAAGCCGTATTATCCGTGCGGGCTAATCGCCAATTCGTATTTCAACGATACTTTCTCGTCACCGGTTTTCAAGGGCAATGTCGACATTACGTCGCCCTCTAGCGATAATGTGACGTATGAGATGACAGACAAGGGCATTGCGTGGTCGAGTGACAAGAATCGATTCAAAAAGACCCAGTACAACGCATCCGACGTTGTGCCGCCACCAAACTGGGTGTTATCTTATCCTGACGGATACACGGACGAGAACCTGCCCGATATTTCCCAGTGGGAGTCCCTCCAGAACTGGATCAGAACGGCGGGCCTGCCGACTTTCAGCAAACTTGTTCTACGAAATGACAGTGCGCCAATGCAGGTCGGCATCTACGAAATGGACATTGGCATGCGTTTCCCAACCACCGTCTACGGAGGCACCAAGACCCTCGTCATTTCCACTCGCTCCGTCGTCGGTGGCCGAAACCCGTTCTTGGGTATCGCGTATCTGGTCGTCGGCGGATTATGTGTCGTCCTCGGACTATTGTTCACGCTCCGGCACCTCATCAAGCCCCGAAAACTAGGCGACCATACTTACTTGTCGTGGAATAACGAGAACGGAAACTAAAAATTGAATTTCGCCACGCATTATCTGTCGTCCATGCTTACCTTTGTTTATTTCTGTTTTGTAATATTCGTGACGATTCATCAATTGGCTTCGCGACTATGTTTGGCTCGTATTTCCTGACTTTTTTTTTTGTTTTGCCGTTACACTCCGGTTACAGTACAGCTGCACTATCATTATAATGTAACGACTCTTTTTGTGCTTTTGAAGCGCGAATTTTTTTTTGTAGTTATGGTTTGTTTTTTCCTAGCGTCGTATATATTAGATGGCAGTTAAAAAGCAATTGGAAATTTTTTTTATCCCATGCATTTAAAGTGATTTCTTTTTAGCTGCGGCCGTTGCGAAGTTGTTGGTTTTGGGGGTGGTATGTGGCAATGCGCAGTGCGCGAAGCCGGATATTCGACATAGTAATAGAATTGATGTAAGCAGACGAGCATGGCACACTCATCGGCAGGTATATATGACCACGTACCCTGACCGAAGCGTTGGATCGATGTCACGATAATACTGCTGTTTATGCACACTGTATTATTGCCAACCTCCCGAATTATATGTCTAAGAAACATACGACAAAAACCGTCACAAATCTAAAAGTACAAGAGCCACGCTGTAAGCAACCTATATCTATGAACCCATGCGGTCCTTCCGTTTAGCAGTCAACCTCTTTAATAAATCCGACGACGACCCATGCGTATTGTTGACGTCGTCGTCGTCGTCGTCCTCGATATCACTGCTAGAATCCGGTCGAGTTGTAAGGATAGCGGCGCCGTCGTCTTCTCCGTCGTCCTCGTCCTCGTCTTCTTCCTCTCCTTCTCCATCCCGGACGATAAACCCACCTAAATCATCTTCCTCCTCCGCCTCTCTTCTCCTTCTCTCCTCACGAGCACGACGCCGCCTCTCTCGCCTCTGTCGCTCTTCAGCAGGATTCATCAATGCAGCAGGCGCATGATGTTGCCGCTGCTCAGTCGACGTTAGTAACCGCTCAATATCCGCCAGCCGCGCCTCCTTGCTCTTCGTCGCCTTCCGTCCGTCGTTCAACGCTCGTTCAACCAGCTCAACCTTCTCATCCTGAATCGCAATAACTCGCTGCTCAATACTGTTCTGCATCACAAGCCGAAACACGTTCACCGGCCGCGTCTGTCCCAGCCGATAACACCGATCGACAGCCTGGCGCTCCTGTGCAACGTTCCACCACAAGTCACTGATAATGATCTGGCTCGCGACAGTCAGGTTCAAGCCCGTGGACGAGACCGCGAGGGAGGCGAGCATGACCGTAATGCGCTTGTTCTGGTTGAGTGTCAAGATTGCGTTGTCGCGCTCGGGAACTGTCATTTGGCCGTCGATTCGAGTGAATCCGATGCCAGCCTCGACGAGGCGAACTTGAATTATATCGAGGAACGAAGTCCATTGCGAGAACACGATTGTCTTGACGGGTTTGTCGTCCTCAGCCGCTGAGTCGTTTTGCTCTTTGGTCTCTGCAATATAGTTAGTCCTGTGTACCTAACCTACAAACCATAGGCATGGAGCGCCGCATACTTTTCAGAATCCTCATGATCGCCTCAAGTTTGCTACTGCTATCATCAGCAACTACTTGATCATTCGACTTAGTCTCGTCCATGGGCGCCACCAGCCAGTGCTTAGGGTCACCGAGCTGTGCACGACACATTGGGCACGGCTGCCCTGCTTTGATGACATCCTCAATGCAATCCTTCCCAAATATATGCTTGCATAGCGTAATTCTCGGGTCATGCAGCGTTTCGAAACAAATAGGACATTCCTCTTCATTATCGATCGCGGCCTGTAACAGAAGCTGCAATGCCAAGACGCCGTCGTGTGTTGCCTCCACGACCGGCTTGTCGGCGATGTCAGCAACACCGCGTATTCGCTCACCGCAAAGTGCTTTGTGGTTGCAGATCTGACGGAGACGGAGTAGAGCTTCGAGGAGATAGATGTACTTTGTTCTGCCTTCGCCCTCCCTGGCGTCTCGGTACTTTTCCATGACGCCCTGCGCTTCGCGTTCCATGGCGTCATAGACTTGTCGCTCGGCCTTTGTCCATTCGATAGTATGCATGTACTCATTTAATGGAGGAAGGTTCAAGTTGACTATGGTATGCATGGACTTGAGACGGCGGAGGCAGAGTGTCATCATGAGTGCCTGTAACCGCGTCTCTGACTCGCCATCCTTGAGATTAAACCCGCGGGTAATAACTCTCTCAAACACAGCGCGATCCGTAAGACCACCCGACATCTTGAAAAACCTGACAAGCGAGAATAAATCCTGTAGGGAGTTCATAATCGGCGTACCTGTAAGTGCCCACCGAGAGTATGCATCGATACGGAGAACGCCCAAAGCGACCTTGGTCGTAGGGTTCCGAATGATGTGTGCTTCGTCAAGAATCACGCGGCGCCAGGATTGCTCAAATAGGCGCATGTTCTTTGGTGTTCGTCTGACCGGTCTAAGATTCTCAGGATCCGCCAGGGCCTCGATCTCTTTATACTCTGACGTGACGCTGCCGTAGGATGTAATTACGACATCGTAGTCTGCAAACCTGACATTCGGAATCTTTTTGTTGCCGTGCCACACTAGCACCCTCAACGGACTATCTGGATCCACATGAGCGCGAATCTGGCCCGACCAGTTTGACATTAATCCAACCGGCGCGAGAATCAACGTCGGCAGGCCAACGTACTTTTGCGGGGTAGTGTCAATCTTGATAAGCCCCTTTCGCACTGCGACCTGCGGATCATTGCAGATAAGCGATATAAGTTGAAGAGTTTTGCCAAGACCCATATCGTCCGCCAGGCAACCACCGCTGAACAGTTGCGGCGATTCGGTCTGGAAATTCGTCATGCGGTTCCAAAACCTGTTTCCACGGACCCACGTCCAGAATTGTGTTGGCGTCTTTTTGGATAAATGTGGATGTTCATGCTGCAATAGCCATCCCAGTCCTTGTAACTGATAATCAAGCATCTTGGTCGCGATGCGCGGTGGCTGGGAAGCCTTGGGCAGGTTCTTCAACGTGTCCTCGGTGTGACCGTACCGTGCGTTCGAGAAACCACGGGCGTTGGCTTCTCCTACTTCGCCAATTAGCTCCAGAGGAAGTCCGTATGGATTTTCGACGTCGACGGGACCGTGGATAGCCGCCAAGGGTTCGTTGGCGTACATCGGCGGTTGCCCATTAATACCACTAAGTCCAGATATACCCGGACCGGGCACTGGGCTGGCGATCGAACCTCGATCGCCAAATCCTAGGTTTTGACGAATAGCAGCGACTTCGCGGGACTAGCAGGATTAGCACCTCACATTCTTACGTGCCGAGAATATAAACAATACTCACCACAAACTTGATTCTCTGATTAGCGAACTCGAGCGACAGAGGGATCAGGTTATCTCGGTACGTGTAAACTTCCAAATCAAGCGCAACATCGAACCCGCCGGGGTATCCGACGACGCGTCCCTTGAGCTGAATAGCCCCGCTGTCGCTGTATTTCGCGAGCTTGCGTGCCATGTCGCGTGGAAGATGACCAACTTGCTGGCCGCTCATGTTGTCAACGCGAAACGCGTTGCTGTCGTACTGATTATATTTATCGCGAGAAACATTGACCTACCGAACCGTGTTAACACTCGGCGTCGCTCTAACTCGCGCAGACATACAAAGAACACTCACCATATCGCCACTCATAACAGCCCCGTTGTAATGTTGCAACCCCACGATCTTGGTTTCCAGCACACCCAGTAACGCGTCATGTCGACGCGGACCAGCCCCGCCCTTCTTCACTGAATCGTTTAGCTTTAACATATCAGCAAACGAATACTTCGGCCTCTGCGGTTCCTGCTTGTGGACTGACGAGGTGGGTTGCTGTTTCTTTCGCACAGGCGAAATCGCAATTAACTGAGTGTCGGTATCCTCGTCGTCGCTCAGCAAGCTAATCAACTCCGGCGGATCATCTTCAATAACAATCACCGGTGCCGCTTTCGACCGCTTCGAACTCTTAAACACCGCCGCGTCGAACGGCAACGGCCGCCGCTTCTCTTTCACAACACTGTCGTCACCACCCGCTGCGGCGACAGATGACGGAGCCTGTCCCGGCAAGTCCACCACGGGCGGACCAGGCGTGCTGGGCATCCCCAATGGTGTGGACGGCGACGACACACTTTGCGAGGTACTCGACGCAGTTGACGTCGGGGAGGAGGTGCCAGTCATGGTCTTCTTGTGTGGGTTTTGGAGTTGGTTTGGCGCGTTGCTTCTGGGAAATAACATCTCGCCACGAGCCACCCACATTTAGGCCCTAACCCACAACGCAGCGCATCAACAAAGCTGAATTCCAGAGCTGCTTGACGTTTGACTCTTGCTACTACTGATATCCGCTTATCTTGAGCACACAATAATCGATTACGGCGCCACCATCCAAGCATATCGTAATATATGGACCGTGTAAACGGTCGGTATCATATGGACTAAAATCCGCGTAATTGGTGGTGCAGATAGCGCTTAACCCCACGACCAAATTTAACTTGTATGATCTTTTGGGGTCAGTGTTGCGAATAATTGCGATCGTCCAGCGTGGCGACTACGAGCAGATATCAATTCAAAATACAGGATTCCTTGCTATACAGTGCGCGAAACGAACGATAGAAATACAAAGCCAGCCCAACCAGCAAACTTATCTCAAACTAGTAGTAAAACTCCTATCCCGATTTGATATTACATGATAGCTTCCATGGTGATAATCCTCTTCTCTTCATCCATCAACCACTCCTCCCGTCTCCCCAGATCAAACAGCGTCAAGGTACCCAATGCCGCTTCGGCTGCCGACCGCTGCTCGCGGTTCCACACGTCGACTCTCTTACTCTTGGGGAGGCCAACCCAGTTATCGTACGCAACTTTGGCCTTAGATGCCCAGTCGAGATACCGATCATCATCAATATGCATCGACGGGTCTAAGATCAAGTATAACTGATTATACGTCTCCTGGGTCGGAGGATCATGCGGCCACTGCGATGGCGACAAAAAGTACAGGACCATGTACGGGAACGACGGGTGGGGCGGCAACGCAGGCAGACCTAGTCTGTTTAGAAAGTTCCCCTTGGCCTCTTCCCTCGCGCGGCCGGTGCGCTCTTTGTCTTTCCGACGGAGCTTCGCGCGTTCCTTGACTTCATCGCGAGCATTGTACTCCTTTGCACGGCGCGCACGTCGAGCTTTAATCTCCACGATATCGCCACGCCGCTTGACATCGCCTCTAAGCTGGTCGACTTGCTCGGCCGGATGCAATCTTGTGCCCCGCTTAAGGTCGAGATGGCGGCCAAGCGAGCCAGGGTGCGAGAACGTCTTGTGGCAGAAAATGCACGTTTTCTTAGGGTCAATCTCGTCCGGCGCGCCGGTGTTAAGGCCAATGGCCGGGTCGATTGCAGCAGCGGCAGCGACTGCAGCCGACATGTTCATGTGGTGCGGATGGTGGTGATGGTGCATGCCTGCGGTCGGGTCTTGGGGACCGCCTATGCCGGCGAGGTTCGCGGCCAGGGCAGAGTCGACGTCCATAGTGTAGCTGCGTCATGTCAGATACTGTGTGCGTCGAACAAAGACTACGGGGTGGGGATGTCTCCCTGGATGGAGAACTTACATCAAAACAATCGTCGCAGCAATCGCACTCTTCAAAACGCGTCAACCCAGACACAGACACAAAGAAAAACGTCAAGACGGTTAGGATCCTATCCGTCTGTCGAAAAAAATAGACGATGAGGGAAGGTTGGCGCGGATGTGGTATTGTGTTTGGAACCGTCGGGGCGAAAATGGCTTAACTGGCAAAACATGCCCGAGGAGGGGGCGGACGGGGGCTTTTATGATGCGTGTTGGGCCATCGTGATGGTGGCGCAACTGGCAAACTCACTCTGCAGTTGATGCGTTATCCGTGCGTCGGAACCATGCAGTTTGGGCATTTTCTGCCGCGCCCAACCGAGTTCTGATAGGCCGACTACCGCCAAGGCGCACGCGCGATTGCGCCGCATATCCCTCAGCGTTGAAGGAGTTGCGCCGCTAAACCGGTTTTGGTGCGACGACCGGCTCTTGCACCGCAGTCACGTCGGTTGTGGCGTAAGTGAAAATCCAATGTTTGTCCTCGTATTCGGACGAATTAAGCCGACTCCCCGACAAGCAATGTGACAGACTTCGAAGGACCAATCGAGGCAACTGCATTCATTACCTCGCTAAGCCTCTCGTTCGTCTGCGAGGGCCGCCTTTACCAGGACCGCAGACAACGTGGGCCGTCAGCTTCGTGCAATTTAGGCGAGGAGGGGAAGAAAGAAACATCTCAGTGAGCTTGGCAGGCGACTGAGCCTCGACCCTGCAGATTCCAGAGGATTCGGGTTAGGAATTGTTGGGTGGGCGATAAGTCAAGTGCAAAAGGGTTGGCTACTAAAATGGCTTAGCACGTGTGTTATACTTTTGTCGAATTAATAATACGTAGATGCGCGGGGTTTTCTTATTTGCTATAGGTCAGCGTGACGTGCCCGGGTCGGGATTATACAAGCTTATAATAAAGCACCGCCATCAACCCTTTCTATTACTGTACTAATCAAAAAGTGCACAACTGTTAAACCATACCAAAGAGCTGCCAATCATTATCATATCCCAATTAATAAAAACTCCAGACCCAGATCCCAATTTATATTACATGCCACCTTATTCCAAATGTAGAATACGCAGGAGATCGTACTTGTGCATGATGTACCGGTTCCACTTCCCAACAATCCAAAAGGCCAGAGTCCCGACGCTGACGGCAAGCTGGACAGCTCCTATAATGGTAAAAACTTTCTTCACTCCTGACTCAAGGAGCCACGGGTACGCTCTGTCTGTCAGTGCGAAACTGAACAGGTTCTTGAACAGCAGCATGCTGACAAAAGCTTCAATCTGAATATCCCGGTGGGCGTCTGTGATGTACGAAGCTGACGCAACCGCGCCGAGGATCATGCCGCATGTCTCGAGACCAAAGAAGAAAGGCGGCAGATACTGCGAGTATCTGTACATGTCTGAGGAAATGTAGCCGAAGCCCCAGATGCCGATACAGCCACAGATCATCTGTGGGATGACAAGAAGAATGCGGAATTCCGGCTCGTAGATGTTGTTGTTGTGTCGCGACAGCCATTTCGCGCAGAAATCGGACAGGACGCCGGCCAGCACGAATCCGACGATGGCGCCCACGAACGCGCCCGTGTACATGTAGCCGACCTTTACTTCGTTGAACCATAATGGCGGGCCCATGAAAACAGCGGCCAGAACGACGCCGATCAAAGCGGTCCAGGCGATCAAGGTGCCCTGCGTCAAGCATCCCCAGATTATAGCTGGATGCAAGAAGAGTGCGAACGGCCGCAAGAAAATTTTCCACAGAGGACGAGCGGTTTTGCTGCCGGAAAAAAGTCTCAGCGAATGCAAGTAAGACTCTTTTTCCTCGTGGTGCCCGGCCGAGGGTGCTTTTTCCTTGTCGTCATCCGCCACATCGGAGTTGGCGATCGAATCTAAAGGAGCCTCCGCCGCTATTTCTTCTCCGACCACATCAGTGTTGAGCCGTTTGTCGCGGTTGTACACGTGTTCAGGGACAAACAAAATCACGAGAACCAGCGTGACCGACGAAAAGATGACGACGAACCAGAACATCCAGTGCCATCCCATGCTTTTCGTAATGGTTCCCGTGATAATCGGAGTCAGGAACGTAGTCCCAAAGATAGATAAGCTGACGAGGGCGAGTCGGACACCGCGCTGATGAACAAAGTACATGTCGCCGACGGACGCGAAGACGGCGACTTCGAACGGGGCGAGGGCGACGCCTTGCAGGATGCGTGCCCCGAGCAAGGACTTGTAGGACGTGGCAAGCGCGGCCCAGACCGAGGAGCCGACGAGGACAGCGGATGCAAACACGTAGGGGAAGCGCTTGCCGTACTTCACGAAGATTGCGGTGACGAAGACGGATGCGATCGCGGCGCCGACAAGATGCCAGCCCGTGAGGAGTGCGATCCGCTGGAAGTTCTCACGAAAGTAAAGGACGAGCACGATCGTGGAGGAAGCCAGAATGGGGGAGACCGTAGACGCCATGATAGACTCGAGACATATAATGAAGAGGACAAAATCTTTCTTTCTGGTACTCCAATTGAGTGGGTCATTTGGGGAATCTGATGGCTGCGGAACGAGGATGACATTTCCCTCACGCTTGAGGTTCGCGGACGCGAACTGGTCAACACCATGGATGGCTTCGTAGAGGTGGACAGTGCCCGGCACACGCTCGTGTGCAGCGAGCTTTGGATCAAGGATCCCGAATGGCATTGTTTGTATCGTGTTAATGAGCAGTGAAGGCAGATTGGTAAGGCATTGAGTGCGACAGAGACATGATGGTATTGTGACAGACAAGCCTTTTTGACAGAGATCGTTCTCGTACAGCCAAAAAGATACCCGAGCACGTACGCGGGTTAACGCCAACCTTAGGTTCTGCTTTCTATTTTGGGTTCGGCTACTGAGTAGGCGAAGTGGCTGACCCATGCGCTAGTAGTGTGCGATAAGTGACGGGCGCGGTGGCTCGATGCGGGCATGCGGCTGCAACGTAGCAACGCTCTAGCCATAAGCAGCTTCTCTAAGCTCGAGGTCGAGATCACCGCTGAAGCTAACTATAGGAATGTTAGGTTACTGTCTCCTCAATGCTGCTGTTTCCTACCCAGTGATATTGAACTCTGTTGTCTGTCATGTCAAATGTTTCGCGTGGCCGTCTGACATGAGCCCCACTCTTATTCCCTCATCCAGTTCCTTCTGCCCTCTGTCTCATATATATACTCGTTGTTCCTACTGCGCTTAGCTCTAGTCAATTAACTGCCAGTATACCGTTACGATGCGATTCCTAACTGCTGCCGCTATCTCCGGCCTCATCGCCGTCGTTGCTGCCCAGAGCTTGTCCGATCTCCCGACATGCGCTCAAGTATGTCCCTTCTCCACCTGAGTCAATCAACATATCGCTAACAAAACAGTCCTGCGCCGGCACCGCCATTTCATCCACTGGCTGTAACGGGTTCGACATCGCCTGCTTCTGTAGGGCCGATGCGTTCATAAGGACCATCGCTTCCTGCGTCTCGGCTGCGTGCAGTCCTGCCGATCAGCAGACGACTGTCGCTTTCGCCGAGAGTCTCTGTCAGTCTGCCGGCGTCACTCTTTCTGGCGTCGAGTCCCTGCTCACGCCCGCCGCGACCTCGTCTTCTGCTCCGGCGACGTCTTCCGCTGTCGAGACGTCTTCGTCTGCGCCAGTCACTACGTCCGAGGTCTCCACTTCGGCAGCTCCGTCCTCGACTGAGTCGTCGTCCTCGATGATGTCTTCTACTTCTTCTTCCACGATGTCGTCGTCTAGGATGTCTTCCTCAATGATGCCATCGTCCATGATATCGTCCTCCATGATGTCTTCCTCTATGATGTCGTCCTCGATGATGTCGTCCTCGATGATGTCGTCCTCGATGCTGTCCTCTTCCATGATGTCGTCGTCTGCCGCGCCCACCTCGTCCGCGTCGACATTGTCGACCATGCGGTCTTCGTCCTCCCCAGCTTCGAGCTCCACCGCGGGATCGTCATCGTCATCCACATCTGCTTCGGCCACCGCCGCCGCCGCCGCGACTTCTACCGGCGCTGGCAACCAGCTCGTCCCCGTCAGTCTCGGCTCTCTCTCGCTCGCGGGCCTGATCGCGGCTGTGGTTTTCTAAGCTCTAAGCGCTTTAGGTGTGTACAACATTTTATAATCGAATGTATGTCGTCTACGCGAAATACCATAGATTGTAATTGTACAAATAAAATAAGCTCTTATCATTATTTATAAATATATATGAAATATCCACTATAACATACGACCACAACGCACACACGACTTAACTATAACAAGCGGAACAAATAACTTATGAAACGATGAACAAGTTACGATTCTGTATCATTAGTCCTTGAGCTCCTCATCGCCGTCCGCATCCTTCTTAGCCTCTGATTCCGCTGGCGCGGATTCCTCCAGATCACTAGTCCAGAGCGTCAGGTTATCCCTAAGCAACTGCATGATCAGCGTGGAGTCTCGGTAACTCTCCTCAGACAATGAGTCCAGCTCGGCGATCGCGTCGTCGAATGCTTGCTTCGCGAGATGGCACGCGCGGTCCGGCGAGTTCAGAATCTCGTAGTAGAACACAGAGAAGTTGAGCGCGAGGCCGAGGCGGATCGGGTGCGTGGGCGTCAGGTCCGTCTGCGCAATGTCGGTCGCGGTCTTGTAGGCGTCGTGCGCGGCAGTCGCTGCCTCTTTCCGCTTCTCACCGGACGCAAACTCGGCCAGGTAGCGGTGATAGTCTCCCTTCCTGAGCACGATATCAGCATCATAAATCACAATAGGGTGAGTATACTCGAACGTACATCTTATAGTAGAACACCTTGGACTCTCCGCTCTCAGCCTGCGGGATCAGGTACTCGCTCAGGACCGCCAAAACGTCCCCGCACACGTCCTCGAGCTCGCTCTCGATCTTGGCGCGGTACTCTCGGATCTGCGAAACATGGTGCTCAGAGCCCTTGGCCTCTTCCTTCTGCTCGATTGACGAAATAATTCGCCAGCTCGCGCGGCGGGTGCCAATCACGTTCTTGTACGCAACCGACAGAAGATTACGCTCGTCGACAGACATTTCCGAGCCGAGCTTCATTCGTTAGGACTTACAATAATAGTAGACTGTAGTAGCAGGACTGTCACTCACCTTGGCGACGTCCTTCATGTACGTAACCATCTCTGTTGCATTTTAGTATAGTATCTCTAAGACAATGCATTCCATTGGCATACCATCATATCGCTCGGCCTGCTCGCAAAGCCTGGCAAGAAAGGTCTTTGTTTCTCTCTGCAGTACAGTCAGTATTACTCGGCTCAATTGCACATTCCATAGATCAGACTCAATATATCCTAAACCTCGGCTAGCACTGAGCACGCGTGACGTCCGCAATCGCACCACGCCCATGTCATCCTCATTATGTCCTTACTTGTTCCGCAGGTTCTCTTCTATGTATAATAATGTACGCGGCATCGTTCACGATGTCTCGCACACACTCACACAGTGTTCGAACCGCGGTCCTATACCACACAGAACTTCCAAACTATGACTTCTTCGGAACTGAAATACTTCTATCAAGTATTTCGTTTCCGTAGATCAAAACTATGGCGACGACTTTGTAACTGTGCCAAACACTCGCCAGCAGCGGGCTAGCATGTGCGCGTCATTGGCGCGCTATTCGGTGATCGACGACCCATCAGATCACACAACCTCGCGCAAACAGTAGGCGTCGCGGACAACCAGAATGATCGGCCAGGAAGGAAATAGAGAAAAATGATGCAGTAGACACTTACTTCAGAAGTCATGGTGAATAGAGGGAGTGATGAGGGTGATCGTTCGAATGTTTTTCTCCGCGGCGACTTAAGGTTGTGCGTGGGGCGGGGGCGTGCGTACTGGATTGAGGCGTGCGAAGGGCAGAGGTCGATGGCAATCGAGATCCAATGAAAGAGGAGTAGCAACGCCGCGTATCGGGGGGAAGGGGACGGTTGTGGAGGGAGTATTTGGGGATGGAAAACTGCGGATGCAAGCAAGCGTTGAGCGTAGTGAGTGTGCGAGACCGGGCTGCCTGGGACACACAGTAAGTTGAAAGCGTGCGTGCGCTCTTCGCTGGGCTCAACGCAAAACGCTGCTAAAACGGGGAGTAGTGTTGGCGCCCATAATTGCACGCCGCTGCGAACCGCCGGTGCTCTGTGTGCCCACCCACCCTCTATATCTGGCTAGTCTACTTCTACGTTCCAAATGTATCCCTCCTCCTACTGCTAGCACATCATCAAATACACAATAATAGAATTAACAATTCGCAAATTGAGAGATGACAGCCGGTCTCGTTCGTCTACGCGACGCTGCTTGGCCGCACTCTGGTGTGGTAATCTTTACCGCGTCTTGCGCCCCATGCTAATTAATATCATACAGTTTAATTTAACTATTCCTTTCTAAGAATATCAGTTTCATTATTCGCAGACTGTCTCTGTCAAGTTAATCTTATTAGCTTATAAGGACGAGATTTGCGGCAGTATTGTATGCGTATTCGTGATAGCAGAGTTGTTCGTTCGACAAGACCTCATGCTGGTAACTTATACTATGCAATAAAAGCAGCTCTGTCATCATTAGCAGTCATGTGCACCACGTCGCACAACTATCGTGATCGCTCAGGAATTCGTAGACAGAAAGTGATGTAGATTAGTAGTTTACGTTTTGACTATGCCCCGCCAGAATCTGGTTCTCGCGTGGTAAACATCGACTATACAGAGTGAGACTGGAGACTCGTAGGTGGGGGTGTTTTTATTGAGAAAGCATGAAAAGTATGAAACGCCTATCATGCATATCCGCAACAATCTCACGCAGTCTTCGCATTCCTCTTCCTCCTCTTATTTCTCTTCTTTCGCGCAGGCTCAATCAGACTACTGTCAACTGCATCATCAAATCCATTCCACTCGTCAGAGCCATCGTCGCCATCAGCTACTCGTTTATGACAATGCGTACCGGCACGCTCGAGCCCCGCAACAAAGAAACCAATACCACCGTCCACAATCGGCTCAGCCCGCACACACCCCTCCGCTATCTCTTCCGGACTCTGCTGCCCCCGCATCCCTTCAAACCGTTCCGTCATCCCTCGTCGACGCCAAGTCGGAATGACTTTGTCGCGAGTCATGGCCCGCCATCCCAGCTTCACAATCTCGGGATCGGTCAGTAACTTCCTGACGACATCTTCGTTCTCTTCAGAGTATATAGAACAGGTGGAATACACAACCCTCGTCGCTTTTGGAAACTTCGTCAGTGCATGCTTCACTATCTTGGTCTGGAAAATCGACAAATGCAATAACCGCTTCGCCAGTGCGTCACCACTTGTGTCCCCGCCATTCTTTTCCTGCTCCTCGGTCTCGTCGCCACTAGCTGTAACAGCAAACCCCTCTTTCCTAAAAATCCCCGACCCTGAGCACGAAGGATCACACAACACCTTCGTAACCTCCTGCCACTCCTCCGGCATACCGTCCGTAAAGTCCCTATTTTCCACTCGTACAATGCTCGCGCCCGCGCGCTTAACCATGCGTTGCAATACTTTTGCCCGATCAGGATTCAGTTCGTACGCGATCACTTTGCCAATATTGCCCATTATCGCGGCCAAATGCGATGTTTTATTGCCCGGTGCCGCGCACGCGTCAACGACGGTTTCCCCAGGCTCTGGAGAGAGGATGTGGGCAGGGAAACATGACGCGCGGTCTTGGACAATTAATTCGCCCCGTTGATATGCTTGTGTTGAGGTCAGTTGGCGGGTGTGCGAGTTAGCGACCGCGTAAAGGTGCGGGATGTAATTGTCCGTGGAAATCGTCCCCGGCGGCGGCGGAAATTCTGACGATGCCGTGAACGGAAGAGAAGCAGGAAGCGAGGACGACAGTATCTTGTTAACACGAATCCAACGTATAGCCCGATCTGACTCATTGTCAATCCACTGTGACCAGCACGCACCCTCGTCTAGTACATACCACTACTACTCGAGTTGAACTCTGCCAAATCTCTGATCCCTCGTTTAATCTTTACCTTTGTAAATTCTCCTTTCAGTCGCGTCTTGTGCCGCAATATCGCGTCCTTTAGGGGGCCTTTGCCGGCTGTTATACCCGTCTTTGAGATCAAAAAGTCGTGGACCAGGACAACGGCAATGCTATACGATATCTATCCGATTACCACTGTTCGCGTTCCTTCCACAACACAACACAACACATGCCAATAAGCAATACTAACCTTCTCATGCTTTAAAAACTCAGCTTCCGTCAACACGTCATCTAAAATTTCTTTGTACCGAATCGTTGATCGTAGCAATGCGTAAATGCGCTTCGGGTCGGATTTAAGTGACGGCAGTGACGTCTGTATTGCGGATTGGAGGTCAGAGAAGTTGGATGCCGAGGATTTGGCAAAAGAGGTTTTCGGATTGATGAACTTCGAGGCATCGAGATAGAGGTTCATGATGGATCGCCAGCTTTAGATCTCAAGCAAATATAACATAATAGTACCGATCGTCAAATCACTGCGCCACTAGTCTTGTATGTTTGAGCAGAAACAGACCTCGTAAAGTAATTCCAGCAACCAAAAAAATCGACAGACCTCGGTTCGCGTCGAGCCGCACAGACCATCAGCTAAGCGTTGCCATGCACACGACAGCGGATTCAGAACGAGATCCAGATATTATGGTTTTGCTGTGGCAAGTTCTGTATGCATCTTTTGACTTTTGGGCATAAAAGATGTATTTTTTCTATACCTAATTTTGTATAACTGTGTACCATAGCTTGTGAGTAATTCAACGTGTCTTCTGAATTTGCGCCCACAAATTATCCACTTCTTGATTCCGTTCAATTGTACGATATCTGTGCCATATCTCTGCAAGGTCCTATGGGTATATACAGGAGGTCGCGCGCCGCTAGAATGGCGAGATTCACCGAAACCAGAATCGACCACAAAGACGCATGAAGGAGTGTTGCGAGTTCGCGATTGCGGCACGCGTCGGTGGCACGCGTCGGGCGACTTGAATTTTTAGTTATTGCCAGTCCACGCGCGACCTGCAAAGAGCGTTGCGAACAAAGAGCTATCCTCGAATCTCATGATTCTCATCACCTTGCTCAACAGCAAACCGTGCACCGTTCCTATCAAGAATTGCTATTATATGGAACAATTAACCATGTTGCTGATATATATTGATTTGAGTGGAGTTGAAGATCGTCTTTGGCGTTGTTACGACGTTGATACCAAATTGGCCAAAATCTTCCTCTTGCCTCGCTTCGCTCTTGATACACTATCGTGCGCTGGATCTCTACAATGAGTAATAGCGGCCGACGACCATCCATCAACAGCCGCGTGCTCGCATTCTAATTCACTCGAGGACGAACATCACTCTGGATATTTACTGAAAAGTACAGACCGTATCATTTGCGGAGTATTTTTGTGCCAACGCATCCCAAATTGCGCTCAAGCCAGCGAGTGCGGCGAGCTCTCGTACGGCTGGTGGCAGTAGGGGGTTAGGGCGAGCAAGGACATGGCCATCTCCACTATAGACAGACGCGTCGATGATCGCGAACTCGCACACTTCATTCATTCACACGCCTTGCGTCAGAGTGTTCTTTTCCATTTCTCACCTCTGTGGTGAATAACGCATCATACCAAGAAAACTCACATGCGCGGTTTGCTGCCTGTTCGTCTTTGCATAAACAAAAACAAATTAACTACACGCTGTGTTTGCGCTTTGCGCAGTATAAGCCACTTCCAACTATAACACAACCCAACTACGACCTCCGTCCGCTCCAACTCAGATTTACACCCGAACCCTTCGTTTACGTACAGGCGGCGTCCGCAGGATTCTGTCCCAGATGGCGAGAACCAAGCCTCACGGTTTCGTTCCTGCACTCTTTATCAGCAAGGCAAGTGTATACCTGCGGCAGGACGGGAGTCTATATGTGACAGACTAAGATCCATTCTACCGCCACGGCAAAAAAGAGTAGTTATTTGATGCAATGACGGTAACCAAATCAGATTCTTAGTACCCACGAACCCTTCGTCTACTGCCATTAACCAAATCAGATCCAGAGTCGTGACGGACGGAGATCGTCTTTCTACACATTCGAGCGCCTTGACTGGCACAAATCAAGGTGTTGACAAAACATTGGGTCTGGTGCCGTCGAATGCAAGGGTGCACAGATCCAACTGCTGTTGTTATGGTTGCGCTGACCAGCAAGGAGCTGGAAGCTTAAGCCGCATTCAACATTAGCGACGGCGAGCAGCTATTTGACGGCTTTGTTAAGGTATTCGATCTTCTGCGATCAAGCGAAGGAGGGAACGATACAATAATGTATCATTTAACGAAAGGTATATACCTGGTACTAACCAGGAAAGAAGGTATATTCTCCCTATCTCGAACTGGAATGATACTGAGCTTCTATAGAATACTCAGTTTTAATACTAGGATTGGATAATGCTGGTAAAACGGTACGTGGAGAGTAGACAGGAGCAGTATTGTTCCGTGTCAGGTATATTGACATTGTGGTTAGACCTTACTAGAGAAACTGAAGAGCATCTATAACGACGGCCGAAGCCTTTCTCCTGAGAAAATTGTCCCCACAGTCGGCCAAAATGGTAGGTATACGTCGTGATGCTTTAGTCTTAGCTATCTACTAATCATGGAACAAGTCGGCCATATAACAATTAACAACATGAATCTCAAGATATGGGACGTTGGCGGCCAAGAGAACCTCCGAACCCTGTGGAAAGCGTATTATGCAGAATGTCACGCTATAGTCTTTGTCGTGGACTCGACCGATCGCGCGCGGATTGAAGAATGCAGGGATACATTACGCACTATCGTGACACATCAGGATACGGAAGGCATACCCGTCCTCATGCTCGCGAATAAGCAGGACCGAGACGATAGTCTGGAGGTCGAAGACATCAAGGAGATTTTTAATAAAATCGCAGAACATTTAGGTGCGAGGGACAGTCGTGTGTTGCCAATTTCGGCATTGAAAGGCACCGGTGTTAAGGAAGCAGCCGACTGGCTTACGATTCGACTGGCGAGAAATAAGCAGTACAGGCCCCCAGATAAACGGTAGTTCTGTTTGTCATGTAATGTTTTGTTTATGTTAGCATTTTTGTTAGAGTTTAATTATGCGACACTAGTGGTATACGGAATGGCGTTGTTTGTGGTGGTTTTGCATATGCCGATTTATCGTTGGTTCGATTATTTCATCCAATTACATCATTGCAATAAGCAAATATGCTTACTATACAGCTACATCGCAATGAATTGAAAGGGCACGACATGACCAATCATTTTGGAATTAACTAACCAAAACTCGAAAGTTTGCCAGTGGCCACATGTAAAATTTACACTACAATGACGGAAACATAATCAATAACTCCATCGATGGTGCAGCCAGTTGAGGTCTGATTCTGTGAGTAGCAGGCTCCATCTTACTCCCATCCATAGTCAGTTTTCAGACATCCGAAGAATAGTCACATTCAGCTTAAACTGTAGTCTGAAAGAAAAAAACATTCGGTCAAGGAGGCAGCTTAGCTTCCAACGTAACGCGGCATCACGTGCATTCCTGTATGGCGGAAAAGTAGGCAGTGGACTGTTGACTACTTCCACATGAAGATCTCCCATCGACGTCATCGCAGTGCAGGTCGTTCAAGCACAACATGGCGTCGCTTAGAAGCCAGACAGTGGGCGCAGCAGCGAATATAACCACTGGGAGAGTACTCTGGTCGAGTTCGACATACTCCCGCAAATTGATTTTCTCAAGGGTAATAAGATGGTTCTGGACAAATTGAAGTCGAAGTTTGAGTCGAAGATTGAGAAAGCGATCGGGGGAACGTCTATTCGCCCTCCTCCATACCCCTCACTGCCGGCTTCCCGACGCGAGATCTTCAAATACCGACTGCAAGTCGGCACGAATATTGGTGGGTGGTTTATGCTGGAGAAGTGGCTCGCGCCATCACTCCACTCGTCCAACAAATCGTCCGACGACTCTGAATTGGCGGCTGTGTCTGCCAGCGTGAAAGATATCGGACTTGACCGCACACGGGCGAAATGGGATCACCACTATGACTCGTTCCTGAACGATGAGGATTGGACTTGGCTGGCTAAGGCACATGTGAACGCGATTCGAGTGCCTTTAGGGTATTATGTTCTTGGTGCTGCTTTCGTGAGAGGTACTCCATTTGTGGAGGTAGCGGGAGTATACGAAAATGCGTGGGCCAAGTACAAAGGCATGCTTGAGCTCGCGAGGACGCATAACATTGGCGTTTTGGTCGACTTGCACGCAGTTCCAGGTGGCGCGAACGCGGATTCGCATTCTGGAGTCTCAGGCGGCGGTAAATTTTTTAGCTCGTCGTTGCATGTGTCATTGGCTCTTGAATGCATTGAATACATTGCGCGGGAAGTGAAGGATTACGACAATGTTATTGGGATTCAGGTGGTGAATGAAGCGAGTTATGGGGCTGCAGCGGAAAAGTACTATGTACACGCCGCCCAAAAAATCAGGGAGATTGACCCGACGCAGATTATAGTCATCTCGGACGGATGGGATCGTGGAAAGTACGCAGAGTTTGTGAAAGACAAGCCGGGCATGCTAGTCGACACGCACGTCTATAAATGCTTCTCGGAAGCAGACAAGTGTAACGCTCCGAATCAGCTGGTCGCAGCTGCCGCGATGGAATGGCTGGATACGACCATGATAGTGGGCGAATTCAGCTGCACCCTGGACACACAGACTTGGAATCGCGTGAGCAAATCGGATCGGGCAAAATTCCGTGCCGAATACGGAAGAGTGCAGTTCAACCGTTTTGCCCAAAATTCGGCCGGATTCTACTTCTGGACGTTCAAGTTTGAACAGGGCAGTGGCGGTGAGTGGGACTACCGAGAGATGGTCAACTCGGGGTGCATACCGATATACGAGCGCACGAAGCATAAGGTAACTTCAAATGGGGAGCAGGAATCGCGTCTCGCTGTTCAGGCGCATGCTGCGTACTGGGACAGTCAAGTGAAGGGCGAGAAGATGGAACACTCGCGCTATCAGGACGGCTTTCTTACGGGATGGCGGGACGCCGCGCAGTTTTGGGCCGAAGACGAGAGTAGGATCGGACAGCGGACCAGCTGGAAGAATGCTCGTGTACAACAGCATGTTCAGAAGAATGGGAACAGCAAGTACTTGTGGGAGTTTGAACAGGGATTCGATACTGGGACGCAGGCGCTGCTTCAATCTGTTCTGTAAGACCCCCAGTTTGCAACCTGGCTTGTGATTTTCTTTGTATACAATTATAACCATGAGACGTTCTCTCGTCTCTTTGATAATAGTGAATTAAATGTGGCTTAAGATTGTGTTCGACATGAACGAAGTGGAACAATGTCAGCGTATCGTCAATGCAGTTATGCGTGGATACGTCAAAGGTACGCCCGGTTTGACGTAATACGACCCCTGCGACGAGCGGTGGCTGAGCTAGCCAGAAGACGAGTGACGATTGTTTGACAGACACAGATTAATTATTCCCGTTGCGCACATCTCAATACAATATATATACAGTCATGCTAGATTTATATCATAATTGAGGAATAGTTCATTTTATTACCAGCGCAATTTGCGGCGAAGGACATTTAGTCTTTGTAAATTGGCTCTACGATGCTAACTCTGCGCCAACATGTCGGCAAATCTGGTCAACAAACCGGAATTCACAAGCCCGACTCCCATGTAGTGAGCCGCGGGCTCATCCGATATCACGTTCTACTTAATGACTATATGCTAGTCACAGCCAGAATCCTCGTGGTGGCTTGAACTGGGTGATCGATAAACTTTGGACTCGCTGGTCCCTTGCTTCCGCCAAACTCAATGATTCTGTGTAACGCTCGCAATTCATCCGATCGCACATCGCACAATGTCCGTCAATTCACCTTTGACTATCTTCGAGTCTGCTATACTTTCGACCGTAGTAAAATGCAGTAGCAATTTGCATATTATTTGTCGCAATACGTCGCTTGGGGCTGAGATTAGTTACATCACCTAGAGCGGATTGAGTTTACGCTAGTGCTTCAATCAACGACCCCTGGCATTGAGAATACTACGATTGTTCTTTAACATTGTGGGTAACTGAACAAACCCTCTATAGCACTACCATCAAACTTTTGAGAAGGGCGGACCCGCTAACGCTGTCACAGTGTGATATCGGCATCCTTTATCCTTCCAATTCCAGCCGCGGCTACTCAAGCTACAGTACAATAGCTGCGATATACATCGGATAGGTATCAGCCAGCTCCCGTCGTGCCGGACTGACACTAGCGGTTATAGCGTTCCCATAGGATTGAAATCGTGCCCCGAACCTTTGATCCGGCTAGCAGAGAGTTTTTTGAGGCAGCCTTCACTGGTCGGTGCGTCTGCTTGACTGTTCAGTCATTCCCTTGCTTGCGCAGAGTTGGTGACCACCTCGATCATCATTTCTACTTCTCGAGGGTTCCCTGCTTCTCTCTTTTCTCGCTTCCATGTCCGGTTCGCCTCGTCCGCTCGATCCATAGTAATGTTCCAAGTTCTGGGTCCCACGGCGTCGCCTCCCCAGAAGATTGTCCTGCCCTCGTCATCGCCCGGGCAGATAGAGTACTATATGAAGCAGCCTCTCGACGACTATACCTACATATCTAGTATGTCTCTGTCCACGACCGCATCACACCTGCCCACTCCGACACGCAAAGTCGGCCGTCCGCGCAAGAACAGGGCCGGCGTTATCGCCGTCGTACCCCCCTCCGGCATTCCCCTTCGTGCCCCCAACGGTCCGCAGACCCCACCTCCGACCGCGTCTAGGGAACATCACGACCTTTCGCAGTCTCAGATCCCGGCCACGCCTCAGTCGAATCAGCGGCGGTCAACCGGCAGCAAGACAGTCCCTGGACCGTTTATCACGCCGCAGTCGTCCTCGAGACCACACACGCTCGATGTTTCACTTTCGTCAAACAGACCTTGGTCGTCCTCGTCCCCGCTTACGTCCCCGGGGGGGAACGGACTTGGAATATTTGTGAACCAGGCTATCCAGCCGCCGCACCACGTCGATCCATCCATGATCTACCCGGATCAGAAAGAGGTGCAAGCGGCCAACATGCACAGCACTTATACGACCCTTTTCCGTTCCCCAATTCAGTATCCGCCGTATCTCGGTAAAAGATCTCTGAGCGACTTTGCAGCTTTGTCAAGCAACGCAATGTACGGCACCAAAGAGCGGAAACGGGCTAGCACACGGAATCGGTCACGGACCGATGAATACCGCAAGTCGTTGTCGCCAACTACTGTCACCCAGCCTCCTACCCCCGCCTCAGTAATCTGCTTTACAGTGTCGGAAACAGGACAGGCCGTCATTGAATGCAAGGAGTCTCCTGCAACGCCTGGATTACGCTCTAGAGTTATGTCTTCCTCGACGTCAATCTCGACCCTGTCCTCGTCTACCTCCCCCTCATTGTCCGATCATCACGAAGATGACGGTGTTTCGGAAGCAGAGACGGAGATCTTCGACTCTAAAGGTGATGGTATGCTGCACAGTGATGCCCGTATCGCAATGGCGAAAGTTATCCGTCGTCAGCAATCGCTTCTACAGCAGTACCGTGAACAGTTGGCCGGTGGAGAGCAACAGAACATGGAAAGCAGCGAACGAAAAAGGAAACATCACCGTATAGATCACCACGATAGGAAAGTGAAGCCCCATGACGGCAGTGGAGAGATTGTGAAAAGTGAGAAATCTCCTGCCTCCTCGATCGATTTGGCGAATTCAAGCTCAATGGCTGTTCATCCGACTCAGTCCACTCTAGGGATAATGCACCAGGAGTCGTTTGCGTCACAACAGCTTCGAGTCAGTAAAGCGCAGCGTCTACATACGCAACCCTTGGAGGCGCTGCACGATCAGGCACAACACCAGCAGTCCCAGGCGCAGCAGCTACAGATGTGGCATTCGCCGGCAGAAGACACGACAAGAGAGCCTCCCAAGAGGAAGCGCGGGCGTCCACCAAAGAAGCAGGAGCTGCAATGTAAGGGAAAGGACGGCGATGGTGTTACAAGATGCGTATGCGGCCAAAATGACTGGTGGGCGACGCCCATGGTTCAATGGTGTGTCACTTTTCAATCGTGTTTTCCAAAATGACTGTCCTACTAATGATTTAGTGACTCATGTACGTGCTGGTTACATATGTCGTGCGTCAACTTAGATCCTCGACTCCGGATAGTCGGTGCGTGGTATTGTCCGCTCTGCACGTACGGCGTTCAAACGCCTGCCTACTAGAGTGTTGATATCTCATCCCCACTTTGTTAGAGTGTCAATTTCCATAGTAGTTAACTCACTTGTATGTGATTCAAAAAGCATGTGTCAACGGTTGCATTCTGGGTTTTGGTTAGCTTTCTGTCTTTTGTAATTTGCGGCGTTACGTCTTTGCTATTCCAATCAGTTTCAGTGGTACGATGTTCAAACGATTTAATGTTTCAATATCATCCTCTTTGTCTACGGAACGGTGCGGAAATGTTGGAAATCATAAGAAGCGGAGCGGTTTGAAATGTGGAGATTCCGTAATCTTGCATGTGCTTATGTTGCTTTACTAGCATTGGGATGAATTTATTGCATTGATTGATTATAACTTATGACAATTATATAGTTATTCTAATACACAGTCAAACAAGGTTTTACGGTTCCAGGGGCACCCGTCATTGGGTTAGGTTTCATGCAAACTCTAAACTTTCCAGGCTTTAGGGTTCGGCCATTTGACCTGCTGCGTGTGCCACACAATTTGGTTAGGGCACGCATCCGGGGGGTGAGAAGTTCGGAGTCCTCATGACATATTCAGTAAATATTTGACAAGAAAGATATGCCAGCTGAATTCGATCCATTGACGTCGACATTACGGCCAGGTATGTGCCCCGTTCGCATTCGTATGACTGACATATCTCTTCAAGAGAACATGTTTATGCAACTTGCGTAGGCGAGTTAACGAAGAAATAATTCTAGCGACGGACGCTATTATAACACTGCGGATCATCAAATCGTTTGAATACCGCACTGAACGGAACTTGATTCTGAAGGATATTGATCTGACAAAGACTACGGTTGGTGAATTACTCGATCTAGCGAAGAAGGGTCAGTTGTTTCTGTGAGAGTGAAGGAAAAGCGGGAAAACTGAGGTGATTGTAGACATTATGACGCAAGGCGCATTTCGTGCTCTTCGGAATGTTGAGTATGGTACGTTAGTGGTTTGAGTGACGTGGTCTTTGAAGTGTAACTAAACTGTCATTTAGATACATTAAAGCTGTACACGAAAGCCCATGGATCAAAGGTGTTCTTCCTTCTATTCCACTTTTGTTTAGATCATTTGGAGCTCACAACAAATAGACTACAAATCTCATAATAAATCTTGATAACGACGATTGGATACTGTCAGATCACAGCAAAACTTTGCAACAATGTGGTATAGGTATGAATGCTCGCGTTTCCCTTCGTCTACTACTGTCATAGTTGGTAGCATTTTAGTAACGAGAATACGATAGAGAATGAGACTGAGATATCGCTGTTCAATCGCGAGCTGTATGAGGCATATAAATCGAATCCCATCGAGAAATGGTGATAGTGGCACGAAAGAGCGGAGCCAAACTGGTTGTGTGCAGTGACAACGTTAGAGTAGTCGATGGAATAGCAATTGCGACCAATCATGTAACACCTAGCGTGAACTAACAAGCCACTATTATGCGCAATGTCACGCCCTCACTCGATCCGGACTGTTCAAAAGTACGAACAAAATTACTAATGCGTCTCCTTCTGGTGCTATTAGCAGGTCCGACTGTGTAGCACATAAGTTGCCATCTTTCATTTGTGAACCACAGAAGATGCTCGTGACCAATGCTCGTGACCAGCGGTAATGGCAAAGAATATTTTCAATGAAGGCGGCATGATCGTGCCAGCATCGTGAACGTCGACTAGCGATTCCTTCAGGATGAGCCTATCCATAGTCTTACACAGTTCTCTAGCGCGGGTCCGTATAGACTGATGCCTTACCACCTGTTCGTAGTCAGTTCAGCGGAGTAATCGACAGACTGTTTGGCGGCCAATGGGATTTGGCCGCTAAGTTATAACCATGCGGAACTGGGCTGTCGGTTGCGATAAACAACTAAAATTATTTATATGGTACAAGACTTGATGAGGTACAGGGATGTGACGGAGTTCTATGTTTGGTCCTACGCACAATTGCGGTGCTGAGAACCTACTTATTGCCCAGCCCAGATAGTTGGATGCCGCTGAATTGCGGGCAGACTTAACAGAGTAGCAGGTACAGATAGAAGGCATCCGTAGCGTCGCACTGTCCAGTCCGCTTAGTCGCCGTCGGCGCAGCAGACCTGAGAGGAGATAGCCCGTCGTATATCGATTCCAAACGGCACACGACTGTTGACGATACAAACACCTCGCCGCTGCATTTGCGCAAAACATGTAGGCAATTTGTGGACAAGCCCAAGGTGTCTCTTATTCGAGAAATCTCTGACTACAAAGCCGGCAAGTCACGTAGATAATCAGAAATATTACTCATGTATATGTACACTCTCCCGCGTCAGTTTTAATACACACACCCTAGCAATAAATATGTCGCGGACCTATAGACCAGCAATTTATCGTCACCGTGCGCCTAGAACCGCACTTGGCGGGTAAATTGTACGTGCATGCACCAAACCATTATTCAAACAAACTATGAAATACAATCCCAGTACAAGTGCCAGTACGCCACATATCTATAACATTCAGAAATCAATTTACGGAGCAAAAGAACCCAAAGATGCCATAAAGGTAGATGTCGGTCGACTAACCACTAGTCCCTCCCTCTTGGTTCAATTTTGATCGAGCAAGACCAAATAGTTCTTCCTGTTTCCGGAGCAATTCTTCTTCGGTCATACCCGACGCTTCGAATTTGCCAACTTTTCGCTCACGTCCCTGCTACAAACTCTGTCAGCAAACTCGTCATAGATCATAACATAACCATGGCGTCAACGAATACCTTCTGAGTTTCCTTGTGCTCCTGAATAACCTCCCGTATCGGTTCGATATAATCCGCAAATCCAAGCTCCTGCAATGCCTTAATCACATGTTCAGAAGCAATTGTCTTCTTCGCCTCTCCTTCGGCAATATCATTTGCCTGTGTAGAGATCAATCCTATAAACTCAACGCAGCATTCAATCAAGGCATCACGCGTCTCTCGCGAGAAAACAAGATCAGCGGGGATAATTTCTGACACAATTTTCTGCACGGTCGCTAAATAAAGCATATATTAGACAAGCGTCGGTAGATGACTTCCGTTCTTACCTTTTGGCAACGAAAGATCGTCCGAACTGGGCGCCTCGCGATCAGACATAATGTATCAGCCAATCAGTTCTTAGTTAGATATTTGCAAGATACGTCAATTCCGACGAGTGGTTTCCTCTGCAATTTAGCCTTACGTTGTTTTGATTTCGTCTGTCCGCACGTGGGATTGCTTACTGCGTAGTTGTGAAACTGTCTGTACGTAAGTGTCAGCACGTATTCCCACGAGCTGCGTCGCATGGCAAATTGAAAAACCTGGAGATGCGATGGGATCTGCACTAGCGATTAAGCAGTCATATCGCTAAATATATCAATCAAAGTCATACGGTTGCATGCTCGCAAATGTTCGCGATATAGTCACGATTGCATAGTCTAACACGACTAGGGTGCGCGAGAATGACCATGAAAACCTCAATGACAATGCCTGATCCAATGGATGCGATTCCATCTTCTCCGACTCAGATCTACCGCAACATGTTGATCCTTGAAGAGTCCTTGCGGTCACAGTATATAACACTCCGTGTTCGCCGGTATAAATATACTTTGTTCTGTGCATTGTTAGTGACTTGGACAGTGTATTTCTACTATGGTGTGTTTATTTGGTACTCAGTCTATGCCTACGTGCATCTTATCCACAAGCTGTGTCTCATGATTGGCGTCGTCACCCTCAGTCTATTCTATTTATCTGGTCTATACTCTAAGACGATGGTCTATCCTCGCCGTTTCCTCTCGAACACAAACAAAGGTCTACGACAGTTCAATCTTAAGCTCGTCTCAACGCATTCCAACTTTTCAAAAGCTCTCCTGGCAGCGGCAGCGCGTGCATTAAATATCGCATTCTACACAATTTGGTATCGACCGCAACCGCCACCACCGTCTCATCACGCAGTTTCCGCGTCTTCAAAGACGCACAGTGCGCAGGCACATCACAATCAAACAGCTTCTCATCGACGACGATCCTCATCAATTTCGTCGAGCAGTAAGCCCCCGCTAACATCAAAGGCCGCCGCTGCAAGGCTGCCATATTATCACTACTATTACTATCATTATAAGCCACCAGGAGGGGATGTGGTCAAATTGGTCTTACTGCCGAAGGCCTTTAGTGCCGAGTTTCGAGAAGGCTGGGAGGTGTACAGGCAAGAGTACTGGGAGAGAGAAAATGATAAGAGGGCGGCACGTGCAAGTGGTTTAGTCCCCTGCTCATGTACATATAATGACGAAACTAATGGTAGTAGTAGCGGTAACCGCAAATCATAAATTGTTTAACACGGGATTTGGGTTCGGATCGGTTGAATGCATAAGGTTATTGGGTGCTTGCAATATATTGTCCCTTGTCTACAATGCTAGCTTGTTAAATGACTTGTACAATGAATCCATAGGTATGAGTGACAGCCGTTGAAATCATCACTGACATGCAGCAGTAATTCCGCGACACTAACAAAAGAAGTCGTGAGTGAATAGCCCGCCTAACTCACATAAGTTAACATAAAATATTATGTATTATAAAATATTGAAATAACAGGAAAAATCACTCAATAAAAATTTTGGTCACCCCTTACAATTCCATTGCAATAAAAGATCCTTAACTTGTACACCCAAGGCATGGACATTAATGAGGAAACAAAAAGACAACACAACCGAAACCGTTTAGAGTTTGTCGTAATACTCCTCGTATCCTGGAACAGCCTCCTTCATTCCGTGTCTCTTTCGGGACTCCGCGACGATCTGACCAGGCTTGCTTGACGTGTCAAGTGGAGACCCTGTCATGGTCGCCCAGTGGTCGAACACCATCTGAGGGAATGCCTGACCACCAGTAGCTTGTCTGAGCTCACCAGTGAAACCAAACGACTCATTTACGGGCAAGTATGCCTTGACGGTAAACAGAGGAGTACCCGGTCGCTGTTCCTCAGACAGGACCTGGCCACGCTTCTTGTTCAAAACACTGTAGATACCGCCGATGGCAGATTCGGGGCACTGAATCTCAACCAAAAAGACAGGCTCCTGGATACGTGGCTCGGCGAGGAGAGTAGCAGCGTAAACAACTCGTCGCATGGTGGGGATGATCTGACCACCACCTCTGTGAATAGCATCAGCGTGCAGAACAACATCAAGAATGTTGACACGGACACCACGCAAGTTCTCGCCAAAAATAGGACCCTCCTTGGTAGCCCACTGGAAAGCAGCAACACAACTGTCCTTGATTTCATTAAGGTACTGAACAGCCTTGGTCTGATCAACGACAAGGTTAGCACCAGTGCCGTCGGGACCGAAACACCAGATCTTTCGCCCATCAGTCACATCCCAACCGAACTCATCAGCCAAAATTCTAGCACGGGCCTTGAAATCATCTCTTGGCGAGACCTTGCCACTCTCGATTGCCATGTTGACTTCCTCGTCTAGAGGAGCTGCTTTGACGAAGATACGGTTATGCTTATTAGGAGATTTGGAAAGAGCCGTCATACTGGATTCGGCGCTAACAGTTTCACGGTAAGAGACCACAGGAGGAGAAATCTTGAGAGGAATACCAGCGTGGTCCTCCTCCAAGTCCTTCAAGCAAATCTCCAAATGGAGCTCTCCAGTACCGGCAACAATGTGCTCACCAGCCTCGTTAATCTTCGTCAAGACGCATGGGTCAGACTTGGACAAACGCTTGAGACCCTCAACCAGCTTGGGCAGGTCGTTGGCATTCTTAACCTCGACGGCAACCTCGACGACCGGGGAGACGGAGAATTTCATGACCTTAAGGTTATGGGCGGTCTCGGAGGTCGTCAAAGTACCAGACTTGAGCAAAAACTGATCAACACCGACCAAACCGACGATGTTACCTGCAGGAACATCATCAATAGGCTCGACGAAACGTCCCATCATAAGAACAGTTCGCTGGATGGCTTTGATGAAAAGATCCTCCTTCTTACCAGGCTGGTAGTTAGGACCCTGGATTCTGACCTTCATGCCAGACTTGACAGTACCAGAGAAGACACGTCCGAAAGCATAGAAACGACCTTTGTCAGAGGTAGGAACCATCTTAGAGACATAAAGCATAAGAGGTCCGTGAGGATCGCAGTCACGAATGCCAATAGCACATTCATCATCGGCAGGACCTTCATAGAGTGACTCAGCACGGTAGGCCTGAGCAGTAACTGGCGACGGAAGGTGAAGAACCATCATTTCCAATAAAGCATCGGCAGCAGGCAAGAACTTGCGCATAACAACCTTGAGAAGTGCTTTGCCCTCGAGCTCCTTCTCGTCACCTTTCAAGGAGATCTCCAGCTTCTCTAAGAGAACGGGAATCTGATCCTTTTTGTAATTCATGATAGCGTCGAAGATTCTGAAAATGGGGTCGAGAATGAACGTGTTAAAAGCACGCTCCAACGGCTTGCCCTTGGCATCAGTGCCATTCTTCGTCCACTTCTTGGTAACAGGATTGAAGTAGTTATCACCCCACAATCTCTCCATCATCTTGTCGCGGTCGACACCGAACTTCTTGGAGTACTTCACAGCGAACTGACGAACCGTGAAAGCCCAGCCGTGGAGACCGGAGCCGAAAGCAATGGTGCCCTTGTCAGGGTAGACCTGAACGTCACCAAGAGCCTTATCGAAATACGTGGCGATAATCACGTTAACCGACTCGACTGTACGGGCGAAAGACTGGTACAAATCCTCCTTAGTGACCTGGAGCTCAAGCAAGGCACGGTCAACCTTGTTGATGATACAAACTGGCTTGATACGCTCACCAAGAGCCTGACGAAGGACAGTCTCGGTCTGAACGCAGACACCCTCAACACAGTCGACGACAACGAGAGCACCATCAGTGACACGAAGAGCAGCAGTAACCTCAGATGAAAAGTCAACGTGACCGGGGGAGTCAATCAAATTGATCAAGAACTCATTGCCGGTTGTCTTCTGCTTAATGTCCTTGACATCATCATCGTTCATCTCGGCGAAAAGTGAGATTGCAGTGGACTTAATTGTGATGCCACGGTCCTGCTCATCCTGACGGGTATCAGTGAATCGAGCCTCGCCAGCCTACAGAATTTTAGTCAGCATCAATGTTTTTGAAATATGCTCGCGGTTTCCTTCGCCTATACTAACCTTAGCGGCGGAGATAATACCGGCACGTTGGACAAGGGAGTCGGTAAGAGTAGATTTTCCGTGATCGACTACACTCATATATTAATATATACATTTCGAAGACGGCTCAGAATGGAGTACAAACCATGGGCAATGACGGACATATTCCGTACATTGGTGACCTTGTCCATAAGACCTCGGATTTGCTATCGTCTATATTAGTATTGATCGCCCGTTATGATTGACAGTCTCCGAGACAAATTCAAGATATTTTCATGTCCCGTAATATCTCGGCCGGAAGTTCAGTGCAAGGTAACATACGTCAATTGTGAAGTTAACTACGGCAAAAACCAGTTAGCTATTGTCATCATCGGATTTTGCGCCAAAAAATCACTATTTGACGGCCAAGTATACCAAGAAATTCAAAAACTAAACGCACCCATTGTGAATTAATTCGAATCGGTCAAGAACAAACAAAGAGATGGATGTATATGTGGAACGAAGACACGGTGATCCTGAGCCGTGAACTGATTCGGGGAGAAAAGAAAAAAAAGTGGAAAAGCGTGATAAGAGGACTACATCGTGTACTTTTCAGCATGAGCTCTCTTCAGACCGATGCCGATGTATGTGTGTGTGGTTAGGGTTCATGGGCAGTGCGTTCGCAGGCTGCAATGCGGCAGAAAGGGAAGAGCGTATCGCCGAAACTTACGAAAGCCGCAGTTTCGACGGACTTCGTTGGCACACTGCGGTGGCTAAACACAAGGCCAATCCATATCGGCAAAGTGGCCGTCGATATTAATCTAGAGTTCATTTTTATTCTTTTATGCTGTTTATTATATTCCGGTTAGCTGTACAATGCCCTCATTAAACCGGTCCTGTCCACTAAAGCGAGCTTGCGGACCAGAAGCTTCTGTCTTAACGGGTCTTTGCTCAGCCTTCCTTCCTCAAAGAGCAGGTTGATTGTGATAGCAAGGCGAACCATCTCATGCTCGGACAAATGAAATCTTTGAAGTAGAATACGAGTCAGCTGACTAGGTGCCCGAGACCGTGCTCTAGCCATTTGTAGGAAGGAACTTGACGTGAACGCGGCACGACGCGCGAAACAATGGAACCGATGAAACGCTCGATTTGCTCTGCCGTCGGTGGTTGTATCATCTACTTTGAGAACCATTGCACGAAAGCTAGTAAGTCTGTTGTACCTCCGAGGGAATTAGCGACTGGAATAATAGTTCCAGGAGGGCACGCCGAGTCATGAGAGCCCAAAACCAACGCCTCGATTTCATACATATCACAGACGATTAATGTACTGTGTACCTTTTGAACCATGGACGAACTTCAGCTGCTTGGATCTCTTCTTCGACTCTAGTCTGTCCTCTACTGCGCGTTGTAACATCTGTTCCACGCTGTGAGCCACAGCGTACGCAAGAGCATCAGTCACGGGCTCGTATTCGATGTCGGAAAAGTTGAAGTCGTCTTGATCCATGCGTCCCTGTTCACCGAGGGGAAGAGGTAGGCGGAACCATCCCCAAGGTGGCTGCTGGCGAGAAGAGCCCTAACCTTGGCAACACAGAGTCAGCTCCGAGAACCGCCTTGTCGCTAAGTAAGTTTAAAGGCGGGTTCTTTGTAGAGGTTTGCGACGGCGTGTATCATGCATGATATTGCTACATAAAAGGGCTGTAAATGTCAGGATCTGAGGGGCTTGTGTCGTTTTTCGCGTAGTGCGACTGAGCCGCAGAGTCAGCGGCTCTGATATTCCCTTCTTTCGCGTCGTCAGTTCTACTCAAACAGCGCCAGACAAGCGCAGTTCTGACATTTCTCTATATCTATTATGTGACTTGTGTAACTAACCGTAGTACATATCGAAACTTATTCCCTAACCCTTAGTGATGCCCTCATAATCCTTCCGTCGCGTCTCACGTGAAACACGTGAACTTAATAACCTCAACTTCCTCTCCTTTTTGCGGCTGCAGGTAGTAGTTTAAATAGTGACTTGGATGTTGTCAAGTTGAAATGAACAGCCAAGCAATCAGACTGCCAAATCTCACAGACGTCACATTTCTTGTAGCGTTATAATTGTTACTGTCGACGAGCGGGAGAATGGGCCAACAGTGTATAGGATATTTGCAGTAACGGAAGAGTGAGTACTCTTCGGCGTATTAACAGCGAAACAAATACGTTAGACGATAATGAGAAGTGGTTGGATCAATACCAGTAAGATTTGAAGGACAAGGCTATTAGGGACTTCGTGAAGAAAGAAGCAATATGACAAAATATCAGAAAAATAAGAAGGATAAGAAGCCATTTACTTTGAGATTCCGGTCCAAAAGAGCTCCAACACAGAGCTTCTCGGTCCTGAAAAAGAAGTGGAACGGTGGTGAGCGGTCTTTTTATTCGTCCATATTCTCATCGTCAAAGATTGCTGCGGCAGAACTATTACGCACAATTTTAGCGAGAGATTCAAGGCTCTTGAGGACGCGGTTGGGTCACTATTTTCTCATCATTCCCAATGACGGGGAAGAGAAGAGGAAAAGTGCAACACGGGGTGATTTTGTTTTTATAGATCCCGGTGTTCGTACCTTTCTGACCTGCTACGACTTCAATGAGAACGTAGTTGAGGTAGGGAGGTGCGCTGTGGTGAGGGTGTCGAAGCTGCTGCACCATCGGAGGAAGTTACAAAGTCGACTGGCGACTCTTCGGAACCACCAGAAACGCCAAAACCTTCGCAAGGCCTATCTCCTGCTGGGCGAGAGAATCAATCACTTAGTCGAAGACATGCACAAGAAAACGGCGACGTTTCTGTGTGCCAATTACGACAATATATTCCTCCCGATACTCAACTTCCATACGTGTCGGAAGCTCAACAGAAAGTCAAAGGCATGCATGGCCACCCTTGCCCACTGTGCATTTTTTGATCGAACTGCCATGAAAGCAGAGCAGTTTGAGCAGACGCAAGTGGTGGAAGTCAAAGAGGAGTGGACGTCCCAGACGTGCTCGTCTTGTGGGTGGGTGAATCACACCTTGGGCCGGTCCAAGGTGTTTGAGTGCAATAGATGCACCTCGGTCTTTGACCGCGACTTCAATGCGTCTAAAAACATCATGCTCAAGTACTTCACTGAGCGCATGATGTGAAGTGGCAGTGTCTCGTGGGATGCTGCCACGTTGGGTTCCTAGCACCGCTGGACAGGATCAGCAATGCTGTCCAGTGCAAGTCCTACGTGGATTTCTCTAGGCGAAACTTTGAGCGACTCAATATAGAGTATCAATTACTACGCTCTCCTAGCTGACTTCTATGCTATTGAGGTCGGCCAATTGACTTTTCAAGAACTCTCGGTCACTCGTAGTACGAATCTCAACCTCTGGGTGCGCCATTTCCCTGTAGATTCCACCAGCAGGAGGACCTCCAAAAGCATGTACGACGTCCTCATAAACCTCAATTATCCCTTCCATATCACCCTCATTACTAAGCACATCAGTTGACCATCCTGATGAGACCCCATCAACGTCAAAGCCTTCCTTAATGAGTAGTATTTTAGACCACGAATCCCATCCTGAAGGAATCAGCAGCGCGTCTCTATCAACCACATTTGGCTGTATATTCTTAGATGCCTCCATCAATATAGTTCTGGAATGTTCCGAAAGCAGTGACGGTGAAATGAGATAGAAAAGGAAAGGAAATAGTGACTTCGAGTCGGAGCTTAGGTATATTATGGCTGCGCCATCTTGTACGGCATTAGCTATGGCACCGAGACACTTTACCTCGTAGGTTTGTTCCTTCACTTACGTTTGAGCAATACAGTTCTCAGAAATTGCTGTATGAAGTCGAACTCATCATCTCTCCTGCCAAACTGTCGCTCTAGTACTTCTATCCTTTCCGAATTCAAGACAGCAACCAGCAGCTCGACTCCCAAAGGCGCATCGTACTCTCCCTTTCCAAGGGGAATTTCAATTTCTGCTGGCCGATTCGGTAAATTCAATGGCTCTGTGAATGATATGTTGGATAGCTGTCGGTATCGCTGAGAACCTACACCATCATTAGCCATCGATCAAACAAACACGAATTTTGTTGCCACACATTTCCGCAGCCCAGATGCAAAAACATCGTGATCCAAATGTTTTAAAGCTAGCTTATTCAAAAATCTGATATGTTGAGCGAGATCGCGAACCCACCGTCGTGGTTCCTCCCAGTCTAATAGAATCGTCACCAACAAACTCTCGAAAGTCACTTCGTCTCGTTCCCATAAGTCCACTATCAGCCTTGCATATGGGTCATAAATTGATGATAATGTATATATATTTAGGCGTAATATAACATCTGATTCTAATTAGCTAAGGTCGTTTGCGAGGATGGCTTAATATACCTTCTTGATCCTTATCAAAGACATCAAGGTAAGTATATCCGAGCGCGAAGTCGTTAGCTATTTGCGACGGCCGTCCTTTGATGCTGTATAGCCCTGATCCAGCTGACGATACAATTTGTTGAATAAACGACTTCTGCGTAGTTGGCGATCCACCTGGTACATTGCCAATTAGTCACGCACAAGCCTGAAGGACTGTTCACGCGTCTTACCTAGCAGTAATAGCGTTCTAGAGGTGGTTGACTTAGATATCGAAGCTGACTCCAGAAGAGAGGACCAAATGTCCATGGAGATCTACTATGCAAGGTTTGCTGGTATTGTAACTTGTACCTTCCTAATGTTTATTTTGTGTCATGGACTACTGTGACGCGAAGGCGTGTAAGCCTTAGCACGGCGTTCGTAAGTTTACACGCGGCCGCTGGGCGGTCATCCACCACGACCATCGCCGATTTCCAGATTAAATCACGGTGCTCAAAGCCATTTGCCGGCTCATAACTGCCAGAATGAATCTTCATAAGCCTTTGAATGCCAATGTGTCGTCGAGGCCGAAGTTACTCTGTTCGGCCTTCAACCAAGACCAAGAGTGCTTCGCCATCGGCCACGAGCATGGATTCCAAGTTTTTAACACTGATCCCATGGAGCGTCGTGTCAAGCGAGGTCGGTGGATTGTGCTACGGTTTAGGTTCATTCAGTTCTAATATAGGCTTCAAGAGTTTTCGGACGGCGGAATCGGTATTGTTCAGATGCTCCATCGCACAAACTATTTGGCATTAGTAGGCGGCGGACGTACGCCGAAATATCCACAAAATAAAGTAAGTTTGGCGACTTCGACGGTCAATACCATGGGGGATCTAATAACTTAGGTCATAATATGGGACGACCTTAAGAATATGGCGGCTCTTTCGCTTGAATTTCTGTCACCAGTGCTCCAAGTGCTCCTATCACGAACCAGGATCGTTGTATGTTTGCGAAGTAAGATTTACGTCTACATCTTCTCTTCACCGCCTGTGAGACTTTCAGTATACGAAACAGCAGATAACCCTTCGGGAATATGCGCGCTACAAAATAATCGCTTGGTTTTCCCTGGCTTAACAGAAGGACATATTCAGATTGTAGATCTTTCTCCACAAGGGCAAGAACGAAGTCTCGTATCCATCGTGCGCGCACACAAAGGTCGGATAAAATGTGTCGCAGTAAGCCATGATGGGTCGTTAATTGCGAGTGCATCGGAAACGGGAACAATTATTCGCATTCATGCTGCTTCAAACACCGCTCTGCTTCACGAATTTCGCAGGGGCATCGACCGGGCTGTGGTTCATTCTCTCTCATTCTCACCATCATCCAACAGACTTGCATTGATTTCAGACAAAGATACACTTCATGTATTTGATACGTCTCCGTTGTCTGAGTCCAACAATCGCAGACATATATTATCTAAAGTGCCACTTCTTCCACGATATTTTTCTGGTGAATGGAGTTTTGTGTCAACCAGAATATCAGACCAACGGATCGGAAAAGGAATACTAGGGTGGGCATCTGATGATTGTATTGTAATCATCTGGACTTCGGAAGGAATGTTGGAGAAGTACGCTATCAGAGAAAAGAAGGACCTGCATGCCCGGAAAGTCGCAAAAGGGCCTGCATCCAACGGAAGCACAGGAAATGTGACAATTGGTGGCCTTGGCGATCCCTCAAATGAACAATGGGAACTAGTACGAGAGAGCTGGCAAAGTTTTGAAGGGATATAATGAAATCATGGGGATGTTATGACACTGTATTATAATAACGAAATTCCGGATGTAGTCGGTGATTTTGACGGGTAGCATTGTCAGTTGCATAAACAGTGAAGGGTTGGACAGCATTTTGAAATCCCGGCATAGGTTGGAGTTACGGCCAGTAACCTGCATAATGTTTCAAGGTGACCTGCCGGTCCAATCAAGTATAAGATTCATTGAGGGTCGTTAAGACTAATCACAAATGCTTGCGGCCCATATCTAAGACCTAGTAAAATGCTATGTAATGAAATAATTGACAAATTTAAACTCCGAGAGAACTAATAGATCATTGCAGCGCTTGTCCACTCTCATCCCGCTGGGCCTGCTGGATAATAGATTCGACAACATGTCGCTCATCATCATTCAATTCCTTTGAAAGGAACTCCCTGCGAGAGGCGCTCTGCTGGAGAGCAACAAACGCATTCTTGAATGCAATATATACGTTCATCTTGTCAAGGGGCGACTCGTACAACGGCTCCTCTTCGAGAGCTTCGTCCTCATATTCATCATCATACTGATATTTCGCCTTATTTTCCATTCGCGCCGCTTCTTTGTTCAGGAATTCAAGATATTCATTCGCCTGAGAATCATCCTGGTCGCCATCTTCATCTTCGTCATCCCAGTCACCCGTATTGAGACTATCCACACCGTCGTAATATCCGGTATCACCGCCTTCAAACTCCTTGGACAATTCCTCTCTTCGCTTCAGCGCCTCAGGAAGGGTCTTTAGAAGCTGCAAAAGGCCGTGGAGTAACTGCGGGAATCCAGGGCGAATACTCTCTGGAATATGATCGTCGGGTAAAGTTATAATGCCGAGAATCGCCATCACAGATAGCTTCTTATCGTGGACCCTGGAGAAACTCTGCATATTGCTGAACCAAATGTTGAAGAAATTTGCTGTCTGAGAGCCTTCTTCTAACACCCTGAAGGTAACCAGAGGATTATAGTACATGCAGTTCACTGTAATTTCGATCAGGCTAACCAAATATGCTTTATTCTTCAATGCCTCGGTTTCATCTCGCAGTCGGCCCAAAGCGAGACTAACCAAATAGGAGATGTAGCTATCCATACTTCCACGTAAATTGAGGAGCAGTGTTTGAACGAGTCTGCACGCGTCTGTTCGGTCAATAGCGCCAAGGCGTTCGTCGCTTGCAAAAACGGTGTTAATGATGTCAATCATTGCCGCGATATAGCTAGGATTAGCTTTCATTTCGTCAGCGCCGTAAATGATATAATTCTCGAGTGCTGGTAGGAGTTCTAGTAACTTTAGTAAACACAATCTGCCAACATCTAAGCAACGTCAAATACCATCGAAATAATCAATCGCTGTGGTCTTGAAGGCTCTGTGTAACAAACCGAACAGGCTCCAGAGACTAGGCGTGATTCTCTTCAGACAGAAACTGCTTGAGTCAATGAGTTCAAACACTTCTCCATACATATCTAGAGTCTCAGTTAATATACGCATAAGAAAATGCCGGCAATGGGTCGAACTTACCACTCTGTTCGTTTTCCAATACAGCCGAGATTACCGGCAAAATTGCATGCTCTATCCTAGCAACAATATCCGGAGAGTTGTCTAAACTCAGAAGTAGTGTCCCTAGAGTGTTCACTATCCCTAATGCCGCCATGGCCTTCTCATCAAGATCATTAAATTCAATACTGTCATCATAGTTATCCGGGTCAACGCTTTGCTTTTCTATTATCTCGCCAAGCATGTGCAAAAATTGATCTCGAAGTTGCTCTGCTAGCTCGACCGCAAAAGGCGCCAGCTGTGCAGAAAACATATCAACGAAGTCCTCCATGACTCCCAGAAGAGAGTCCATATCTATCTGTTTTGTGAGCTGCATAAGCTTTTCCATAGTGGCTTTAATGTTTTCGGACAAAGCGTTTCGGATTGATTCGTGCCTAGCGAGAGGCTGCAAAGCCAACGCGGCTTCGACTTGCACAGGCAAGTATTTATCATTGAGACAAGCCGTGATACTAGAATAAATAAAGCTGATATTGTTCAAGTCTTGGAATTCGGCATCGGAGAACCTGTTAATAAGCTCACAAGCACGAACGCGCAGGAAACCGAATGGGCTGTGGAAATCTGGGAAGATGTACTGGACAAAGAATGTCTCCATCATTCCAGCGACTGGACTTTTCTTGCCAAGTATGATATGCGACAACGAACCAATCATCCGCAAAGCGCCTTCCTTCTTTCGGGCATAGCTTTCATTATCGACATGCTGCTGTTGTGAGACGACGACGTTATTGATAAAGGACAATATACTATTGAATGTAGATTTTCGTCGGCGGTCAGCCAAGGTAACTAAAAAATTTGTTGCAGCAATGTCCGCTGTCGGACTCTCGTCGAATATATCTATGCGCTTGTGAATATATTCGACTGGCTCGTTCTCGAAAAGCTCGATATCGTCGTCAGTCAAACAAAGTAAGGGGAACACTACTTGAGAAATTAAACTCTCAACATGCTGCTTCATTATCTCCCAAGTAGTCTTCGTTTTCACACTGGATCTAATAAGCTTATGCCCTGTTTAAGAGGTGAAAGACATCCACGTACCACTGTTCGAAATATTCCAGAATACAGTTTAATGCGGGCCGACTTAGCCACAGATTATTCTGTATCCAAAACTGAGTCTGATGCAGATAAGCCTTGAGGATCTCAGGTGCGAAGTTGACAGCAAAAGTCTTCGAAAATTCCTTGTAGTCCTGCATGCTGTCGGTCAACGACGCAGGATCCCCATATCGCGAAAAGAGTCTATTCAGATTGCGGTAGGCCCATTTCTTCGACTTCCACCAGGGGTGAAGCTCTCGATCTTGTTCATCCTCTGGAAGGCCTGCCGCTGGTATATCCTTCGCAACGACTTGGAGTAATAAATTACCCCACGGCAAGAGAGCGGATGGGTCTTGTAGCCGCGGCGATAGCTCGATCTACTGACAGTTAACCTCTCAAGCCTCCATGTTTTGTGGTTTGTTGCTCGCTCTCACCCAAATAGCAGATCTGTAACTCTTCATGATCAACCGCATCATATCACCCGCAGATGGACTATCCTCTGCCAGAAGTGAGTTCGCTATCTGCAATGCTATCGGGAACGCCAATTCCAGAACGCGATCCAACGAAATCCGAACCTCATGGTTACGCCATCGATAGGTTTTCGTAATTTCGTTCAAGCAAACAAGACCGGCGTATACATGCTGAACATCTTGAGAATGTAATAACTGGAGCGTGTGATCTAAAAATTCCGGCCATTTTTCTGGATAATCGTAAGCAATGACTTTATTGAGCACTGATATCAAATGCTGTCGTGTCTGCGCAGGCGCAGTAATGATCGCAGGAATCAACCGTTCTCGGAAAGCAGGCTTCTCGGCTTCTGGGATGGCCGTCGATTTATTGAAATCATCGAACTCCCAGTTTTTGACAACTTTGTTCTTCAAGTAGACGACAGCTGCAATGCAATAATTTAGAACTACTTTGATTCCAACTGCTACCAGAATACATACCCGAGATTTGAACCGTTCCCAGAGGTTGAGACTGAACGATATCCAAACATGCTGCAATAAAACCAGATGCTCTGCTTGCCTAATGATCCCGTTAGTCATACTCTCAACAGAATGCCCAATCCTAAAACCTGGTACGAAAAGGTATATATCCTGCCACATACCTCGCTCAGTTGTAATTCGGCTTCTCGGCGAATATTTGGATTTGCATCAAGAGTGCAGGCAAAACAATGGTGTAGAGCATTCACATCCATATTACAATAATTTGACTAGCAGGACGAAACTTGCTCGCTCTTCTAGAACAAGATTCCCAGCTGCGAAAGTGCCTAAACCGCTCAAAGGTTTTCAAACAGCTAGACCAACCGATATGCAGCCTTAGACGGCAAGTAACATATATTTAGGTCCTCTAAATTCACCAACCGCAGGAGATCGAGCTATTTTACTGGGGTTGAATATGCGATTCCCGATGTATGCCGCCGCAGTAGCGGTTGCGGAAAAATTCTTGAAACCCTAGCATAAAGCCAAACGTTAGGTAAGTTGTGCGTTATTTGCAGGCGTACGCGCAAATTGAAACCTCAGATGATGATGAAACTGGGAGTCCAATTCTTGCCAAAACTCGTTTCTGTGGGCACACTGGAAAATTTTACATCGAAGACGCATTTCCCGGCTTTGATGACCTCTTAACTTCATCCATTGCGACTGCGACGGCGGTACTATGTACAAAACGAATGAGTGAATTCCACCCGTTATCTAGAGATATAAACTGGTACAGAAAACAATGTCCCTTTTAATTTTCTCCTGCGACAATTCCATCTTTGCATGCAATGTTGGATCTCCAATGATTCTTGCCGCACTCTTGACCTCTCGACAAACCTCGTCCAGTCGCGTGATTACTCGAACAATCGTCCCTTCCAGTACATCAGTGAGATCCGTAATCCGATTGAACGGCATTCCTCGTGCCCATTCGTAGACAACTTCCATGAGACCGAATCGCTGCTCTACAGTTTCAGGATCAAACGCGCTTTCGTCAGGTACAGAGATTTGGTGCTGACTTTGTACCTCGTTAACACGAGCAGCAATCTGGACAATCTTACTCCTGCCCTGTGATGCAATTGTTAGCATATTCCGCACACCTCAAGGAACTAAAGTTATTGGCCTCTTACTTCATCTAAGCGCGGAGTGACCATGCCTGTCTCCACTTGCGTCTTCTCCTGAAATATGAAACAAGACAGAAGTGCGACAATCTCCTCGGGCTCGTAATCTGCTAAGAAGTTCTCCAAAATCAGTTCTGTCATGATAAGTTCGTGTCCGGAATTAATCTACAAAGAATAAGTTAGCATCAACCATAGCGACCGAATTAGATCTGCCGACCATACCTCGCAAGCGACACGACCCTTAAGTTCGACATTGAGATTTTCATCAATAAAGCCAAGGTCTTTCAGGACTTCAATTCGCTGTTCATAGTCTGGTAAAAGCTCAAGATTTTGATCAGAAATCACCTGCTTCAATTCAGCGATGTTCTTCTTCAACAATGATTCTTCATGAAGTTGCGTAAACTGACAAGTTAGCAATGGACATATACCTAAATTATTAGATACGTACGTGTTTGATAAATTGTGGACACCTAAGACTCTGACACTTAACGATCTTCACTCTCAATTCATTTCGTCTTTTCGAGAGCTCTATGAATTGATAGTTCTTCATTTTATTCCATTCGACTTCATCCCAAATTCTATCCTCGCAATTCAATAAAAAGCTTCGAAGAGCCACGATATCACGACGCTCCTTGCGCTGAAGTCCGTAGGTATCAATCTATAAACATTAGCGTTAACACCTTTATTGTTGTTGAAGAATAGGACATACGTCAACTGAAGATTTGCAGAAGAATTCAACAGCTGAGAACGGAATGTTTCGCTCAACGAGTACACCGTCGAGCTTCAGGGCTCCTAGGACGCTTCTGACTTCCGGTAAGAACGGGACCATGTCACCTACCAACCGTTAGTCCGCTAGCTTCTATCGCCATGCACAGTAACCGAGTTACTCACTAGCTTCTTTCTGCTTCCGCTGCGCAATTCCACCTGATGGGAACATTCCATAACAGTGAAATGTGCGACGCTGGACGTTTGCACCCACGATCAAGCAGACGGTCCTCGATGATTCTTCGGTCTGAACAACAGCTAGCCGCTTTGCGGTCAACATTCTGGTTCCAAACGACGTCTCACAGGCACGTTCAATCATGGTAGTCATCAGCTCCTTAGCTTCGATAAGCGCAGCATGACAGATCTCTAAGTCGTTGTCACAAATACTGCACTGCTCTCGCTTGAAATTGCGAAGACTGGCCTCAGAAGCTTTGACTGTGTTCTCATGTTCTGGAATCAGGCTCTGTGTGGCATTTTCACTGAATGAGCGCTTGATCATTTCTTCAACTTTAAGTGCCTCGACGCGTAGGAGATTAAGAATCATATTATAGGTCAGACGGAATTGACTCTGAAGCTTGGTGGGCGGACCAAGGATCATTTTGTTAAGCATAGAAACCTGGATTATATTAGGAAGATAACCAAATCGAAGACACCAAGAGGTACCTCAGGGGGTTGATCTCCAGCAAATGCGATAATAACTGTGCCGGTCGTATCCAACCCTCGTCGCCCGGCTCGGCCAGCCATCTGCGTATATTCACCAGCAAGCAAATCTCTGAAACTGCGACCGTCGTGTTTGCGAATTCCGGCGAATACAACTGTCCTAGTCGGCAAATTAAGTCCCTGGTTAAGTTAGGATTTGACCATCAAATTGAAAGATCAACCAAAGCTCGTACCATTGCAAATGTTTCTGTTGCGAAAAGCACCTTCACCAATGACTTCGCAAAAAGAATTTCCACAACCTTGATAGAGTTAGCCATTATTCATGCTGACCCGCATAGAATAGCATTCAGATTCACCTCTTTCACTATGGGCAGCAATCCGCCATGATGAACCGCAATGCCACGAGCAAGAAGCTCTCTAATGCGTAAAATCTGCGGTAATACTTGATCCTCCTTCTTCAGTCTGCTCAATGCACTCTCAATGAAAATATGAATCTGCGATTTTTCACCGGCCGTACAATAATCAAGCCCCTGCAAGGAATTAGCGTACTCCTCGCACCGCCTCTTGGAGAATACGAAGATGACAACTGGCTGAAGCTTTGCTTTATTTAGGGTCTGAACAATTCTCATCCAGATATTGCGGTCAAACGAGTTGCTTGTCCTAAAACCGCCTTTGTTGTTCAAGTAGCTATTGCCACGACCACTACCGCGACCACTAGCAGATCCGCCGCGACTACCACCTCTAGTCATCTGCTGGCCACGGCCACGGCCACCAGATGCACCGCCGCGACCGCCTCGTTGCGGCTGCGTGACCGTGAATTCTTTAACTGGGTTAACCGCACGCTCGGCGTCAGACCATCCCGGCATTAGGAACTTTTTCTGTGAGTCGACGATCTTAAACATTTGATTGTTTGCCCACAAGAAATGCTCCAGAGGAACAGGTCGTTTAGGGGTAGAAATGACGTAAATATCTTTCTTTTTGGTTCGACCAACCCAGCTGGCGAACTCATAGGTGTTCGGAACCGTAGCGGATAACAGAATCAATTTGACGTGGTCAGGTAGCATTATGATGACCTCTTCCCACACTACACCACGCTGATTTCGATGAAAGTCAGTATGGGCTTGGACCATCAGCATATTCTAGCAACTTACTTCTAGATCATTAACATAATGAACCTCATCGAATATAACGAACTCAACATCTCGGATCAAATCTGCGCCCTTGTATAGCATACTTCGCAAAATTTCAGTCGTCATGATAACGCAACTCGCGTGAGGATTAATTTGGACATCTCCTGTCAGAATACCGACATCATCGAAGATTTGACGGAAATCACGGAATTTCTGGTTACTTAGTGCCTTAATTGGAGAAGTATATATAGCTCTTCGTGAGGTTAGTAATTGCAATTCAACATTAAAGCCGATTCCATACTTAGTCATATTTCGATTGGCCATGGCAATTGCGTACTCCGCCACAACAGTCTTTCCGGCGGAGGTGTGCGCCGCAACAAATACACTGTCTCCTTGTTCCAAGTGATATACGGCTTCCTTCTGGAAAGTGTCCAGTTCGAAATGCCATTCCTTTGCCATCTTCGGTACAAGTTCATGGAAGTTGACAATGTCCGTGTTAACATCTACGACGTGCGCCCACTCCTTCCCCCGTAGCCTGCCATCGCCGGACTTCCCAAACGGTGTCTCAAACAAAGATTTAATACTCTCCGTCGGCAAAAGATCATCAATCAGATCCGAATCGATCTTCTCCTTCACCACGACGGTTCCGGTTGTCGGATGCGTTACAGTTCGCACGGGCTGGATATCTTCAACCTTTGAAATTTCTTTTTCGTAGGACTCCTCCAAGTCATCAAGATTGTCTTTCTGTCGCCTGTCGTCCGTGATGTTCATACCTCTGGGCAAACCCGGAGCTGTATTCAGCAATCCATTCTCGTCTCTCTTAACGATCCCACCAATTCCAATGCCTTCTAGTGACGCTGACGCAGACGCAATTCCGTCCAAACCTCCTGGAGCAAACGGCACAAATCCTGCCCTGCCACGAACGAAGTCTGATTTTGGAGCCGGTTGTCTGGCAAATGAGCTGGAGTTCTTCGAATTTTCGCCGGACAACGGAGCCGGGCTCGTGTAATCCTCATATCCTATGATCGCACCTTCTAAACCTGATCGAAGAAACCGTGTCGTTGAGCGGGTTATACTATTTGGTATGCCATATAAATCTGCATATAGTGACTGGTGCGGAAATGAAGGGGACCTATGTGATCGGTCGTTAGACGTTCTGAATGAAGCAGATATAAATGAGTAGAAAGATCATACTCCTGAAGAACATTGAGCCAAATATCCGAGAACGAGGTCAAAGACGGTGTTAACAAGCACTTTTCCAATTCCTTGACTAGCTCCTCTTGTGTTGGCTTAGTGCTAGTTCGACTTCCTTTAACTGTCGGTGCGTTGGACTGGTTAATCTCATCGTCTAGCAGGTCCCCTGAATACAAACAAGCCCATTCCCGAAGTCCGCTTGGTGAAGCAATTACACCCGAAGATTTCATTGCTGTAAGTCCAAGTACAAACCTCAGATATGCACCTGTCGACTGCAAATCCAACTACCGATGATGGTTGATGGTATTCAAGCCTTCAATCTCAGCAGTCTGACCCACAGCGATTCAAGCCTTCAGCCTCAAAAGTCTGACCCACACAGTTGTGGCTGATCTGACACTCTGGGCGCCGAAGTGCGGCTGCGCCAAAGACTGTTTTCCTTTAACTTCCCTCTTTGTGTCGCCTTCGTAATATTGCATGATGAAATGAAAGTCCGTTGGAATTTTTGGCAGTCTTCATGCACTATGGTGTGATGAAATGAAGGTGCGGTTATCATGGTATTGTAAGTGATCAGCCGACTTACCAATTGATTCAGGTACCAAAGTCGTAGAAATGTCTTCACAGAATTCACAAGAGAATCCAGCTATCTACGAGACTCAGTCCTGTGGAACGACGTCTGAACACCAGGACGATAATGATTTAGTGCATGTGAATCGTCGCCGCGAGATTCCTTTCATGGCGCGGGTCAATACTGGGGACCTTGACTCCGGCGAACTTGGGGAATATGACATCTATAATGCCGATGCACTGGATAGTTTAGTTGCTCCATTTAACATTTCCAACGACAAGTTTAAGTCGACACCGTCTCGGTATGTAGGCGACGGCCTGAACGAGAGCGAAATTCTTGAGCCCGGGGCCGTCACGTCCAAGCTTCATGAATTGTGCGCAAAGCTGGGCCCGGGATATACACCCCTGTTCCAGTTTGATCCAGTTGGACCCTCTGGATTTTCAGCACTATTAGTTATTAATAGAGAGGAATTTGTTGCAAAGGGCCCATATAAATCAAAGAAGGAGGCGAAATTTGAGGTGGCGACGGTAGGCTTAAGATATGTTACCGCGTTGCAAGAGGATATGCAGCAAGAGGATATGCAGCAAGAGGGGGGCCCCTGTTGGATGAAGTACCTCAATGGTAAGCATTCTGGGATGAAATTTTCTAGCATGGTCCATTGACTTGTCTTTCTCCAGAGTTGTGTGGATTGCAGAAATGGACCATGGACAGACCGGAGTATATTGTGAACGTTCCAAACACGTTTGCATGTATTATTCGAGTGAATGGGCATCCATATGGCGATGTGTCCGCCTCATACAAATCGAAACGAATAGCAAGAAATGAAGCCGCAAGGCTGTCGCTACAGGCATTATGCACTGACAGTACTACCACTATTCCCTGGCAATCGCAAGAGAATCAAGCGAAACACAAAGAGGTTGAATATGAGACAGTCAAGGAAATTGGAATCTCTGGAATACCAAACGAGAACCCCAGTCTGATAGCAACCAAGCCTACGATCGTAACTTCCGTACCTGAAGTTGTAGGTCAGGATCAGAACAAGATGCATAAGAAGAACGCGGCAGCACGAAAGGGGATCCGGAACAACAAAGAAATCAAAAAACCGAATATTATGGTATCAGGAACTGAAGTAATAGCAAAGGATCAGGAGACTGTAGGATCAAAAGGAGACGAATTAGCCGCTGGAAGCAAGAATGAGGTCGCCACGATCTCGCCCGGCGACTCTTTACCAGCGAGTCAGACTTCTGGATCACCCATTACAGTAATAAACGGTAAGGTGACGATTTCCACTAACTGTGGGCTGAATCAAACTCACTTTGTAAATAGATCTCTGTGACTCGCTTCGGATCCCGCGGCCTCAGTTGCGCTATGTTGAAGTAGAGGACAGGCCTGCTTGGTACGATGTGGAAGCAATGGTCAACAACCAACTATTTCGTCTTTCGAACATATTTGGAAAGAAGAATGCAAGGGAGAGGATAACGGAGAGGCTATATTCCTATCTCATGGAGATTAAACCGGATCGGCAAAAAGAGCTGAGAAATCTCAAAGGGCTATTTCGAAGTTAGCTGGAAATATTTGGTTAATATGGATCCCAATGGAATAAGTCAAACTACACTACGCCATCTCTTGTAGATAATTGAATGATTGTCAGATTACTGCGTTGGTCATCTAATAATAAATTAATAATAATTAGTTACTTTGAATCACAGGTCTAGTATGCGTCTAGCGGGATCCTGCCCAGGAAGGCACTATATTGCCACACTAGTCCTATCGATGGTAGGCTGGATAATTAGCGTCATAATCACGTGTTAGTACGGCGCAAACCTCAGAATCATTCCACTTTTGCCAGAGACGAGGGTAAGCCACTACTAGCACATAGGAAAATGACGCGCGAATTGATTGGAGCAGTGAGATGACCCTCGATCACTTCGACGTAGACTAGACTTCCGTGAAACTGCAGTTGATTGGCCCGGACCACGGCCGTGCCACCAAATGCCCGTTCCTGTCGACCGAGATTGTTTACCCGCAACGATGTAATTAACATATAAGTGGCGCTTCGGTCTCTGTGGTACTGGCACGTTCTTGCTGGTTATTCCATACGACGGCAGATTGATAACCACCATGAAAGCTCTAAGGTATTACGGTCCGCACGACGTGCGACTTGACAACGACGTCAACGAGCCGAGAATCACTAGCCCAAACGATGTGCTAATTTGCCCCCAATGGTGCGGAATCTGTGGGACTGATCTCCACGAATTTCTCGATGGTCCTATATTCTGCCCTGTCGAGCCTCATCCGCTCACTCACGAGACTGTCCCGGTCGTTATGGGCCACGAATTTTCAGGCATCGTGAAGGCAGTTGGCTCCAGTGTCTCGAGCGTCAAGCCAGGCGACCACGTCTGTGTCGAGGCGACGATTCGATGTAACACTGACTGTCCTCAGTGCCGCGAGGGGCGAACCAATTGCTGCTCCCACGGTGGCTTCTTCGGTCTATCAGGATGGGGAGGCGGCTTATCCGAGCTAGTCGTCGTCCCTTCCGAACAAGTCTTCAAGTTGCCCGATGATCTTCCTCTTGAAGCTGGCGCTCTGGTCGAGCCACTTTCAGTCGCGTGGCACGCGGTTCGTCTTAGCGGTTTCAAGGCTGGCCAAACAGCACTAGTACTCGGTTCTGGTCCAATAGGTATCGCGACCATTCTCGTTCTACAGGCGCATGATGCGGCCAAGATCATTGTCTCTGAACCGGCTGAGATTCGACGGAAGCAGTCAGCTCAGTTTGGAGTTTATGCGCTCCTCAATCCTCAAGTTGATGATGTCGTCGCGAAGACCCGCGAAATGACCGGCGGCGAGGGCGTCGATGTGTCCTACGACTGCTCCGGCGTACAAGCAACCTTCACCACTGGCTTACATGCCGTCAAATCTGGCGGTATCGCATTCAATATTGCCATCTGGGGCAAGCCTTGCAAGTACCATCCCAATGAATGTCTGTTGATGGAGAAAAAGATTATGGGCTCCATCGGGTATACTGGTCAGGACTTTGCAGATGTGATTAAGGCGTTTGAACAGGGGAAGATCAGGAATTTTGAAAAAATGATTACCGCGAAATTGCCAATCGCAGAGACTGTTTCGGGTGGATTTAGTCGGCTAATCCATCACAAGGATGACCACATTAAGATCATATGTACGCCACATCCTGAATTGCTACAGCTATGACAAGCCTCTCCGGGAGAGTCTCGTCTGCAGAGAGCACGATTGGCACTGCACCAATGCATTGCATTTAGGGTATGGCGTTGAAAGAGGAGCTCTTGGTGTTGTATGTTCGTAGCATAATAATTAATGGGGTTTGTGAAGATACCTGTTCCTGTAGCTGGAGTCTTCACTAGAACTACTCGATTTTACTAGCACGTAGGATCGGCTGCTACTTTGCAGTTTCTAGAAATACGGTAAACCGTGCTGATGCATCAGGGGAGTGCACCATAGCATAAGGCGGAGAAGGGTGCCCATATGAATTATTATTGACAATCTATTTGCTTGAATATGCGCGGAGTCTACAGTAGTATCCTTGCCATGCCAGCTTGAAGACATGCAAGGTGGATCGCGGCGTTGTTAAAACGTTGGGTCTGGTGCCGTCTAATTATGGGTTCCAACGTTCAATGCGGTTAACTTGAGGTTTTCTTTTATGTCCATATCGCTACAAAGAGCAGCAGGATTATTAGGAAAGAACAGAAAAAATGTGCAGGTTTCTTATTTTCAAGGGTATGATTTATGGGAATCTTTGTAGTGTCCTAGAGTGCGGTGGATAAAACTGATTGTTCCAGGACGGGATCCCATATTACTGGCTCATTTACTGACGAGACCTGAGCATTCTATTATAAAGTATTATATATCTTTTCATATGACCTACGGATGCTAACTGAGTTGTAGTCAGTCATATGACTCCAGGTTACGAATAGACACTAGGTAAGTGGATCATGCCATTGCCACTGATCCGAATGCTAATATGTTGAGAGGCGCCCAATCAATGGTGACGGTTTTGGCGTTGGCTACTATACCCGAGAGGCGGATCCAGAGCTAGGTGACGGTCCATGTGTTTTCTGCGCTACTACTCCTGCATGGAACAATATGAACCTTGCCCGACTGGCCGAGAAAACCAAATCGTCGATGGTGTTCGCACATGTCCGCGCCTCTACAGCTGGCGTACTCTCAGAAACTAACTGTCACCCCTTTACATTCCGCTCACTCATGTTTATGCACAACGGTCAGATCGCAAATTTCCAGCGGATAAAGAGAAAATTTGCGTCTCATATGAAGGACGAGTATTTTCTATTCGTGCAAGGCGGAACTGATTCCGAGTGGGCATTTGCTTTGTTCCTTGACTGCCTTGATAAACTCGGCGTCGACCCTTCTCGGCCAGCCGGCATCAATGGGTTTGGCCATGAGATAATCAGAAAAGCAATGCTACGCACGATTCAATACATCAAGGATTGGTCTAAGCAATGCTCAGAGGGTGAGCCCGATGAGGAGCCTTCTCTATTGAACTTCGCCGTTACGGATGGCAAGTCTGTCATAGTTACCAGATACATCACTTCTCGAACTGAGGAAGCGGCCAGTCTTCATTTCTCGACTGGCTCAAAATTCATCGAGTATGAGCCCGGGCAATACAAGATGGAGCGACGAGATAGACGTCAAGACGTCATTCTCGTTGCTTCCGAGCCATTGACATTTGAGAGAAGTATGCTGCAGCGTAACATGTTTATTTGCGGTGTTCGCTGACTCGTTAGGTGACTGGGTGACTGTGCCCACCAATTCAATTCTCACAATCAATAAGCAAACTGTCCTTCTTCATCCGATAATGGACGAATACTACCAGGCTGATCCATCTGTCCCTCGTAGCAGCAACTTTGCTGCAAGTCGTGGTCTTGTGTCACCTATTGTCGAGCCGCAGGCGCACACTGATGTCAATTTACCACCGCTCGAGAGAGAGGGCAGACGGAGACTCAGCATCACCGTATAAGCAACTGCGAGGTAATATTGTTTGGAGTATTGTTTATGTTGTTGGCGTTGGATTGTTGTTTGGCAAGACATTGTATTATAAGTCTAGTGAGGCTAATCATATAAGCACTACAAGCTATTACGACGACATTTCTTGGTACGCTTTCCATGTCTCGTAGTTTCTCTATATGCAGTCAACAGACCTGGCATTTAATGAGTCCACCTTGCCAAAGCATAACCCAGCCACGGCCTGTTTCTCGCCATGGTGCACATACCGACTTAAACAATCATTCTGGAGTTTGAATGACTTGCTTTCATCAGTAGTTGTGACATGGATTCATTCCTACTGTGAGTCCAGCGAAAACCACTCGGCGGTCAAACCGACAAGATCATCCCGGTGAATGGTACCGTACGCGTAACTCCAGCTTTACAGGGCCAAACAATCTCTTGGCCCTTGCACACTTGCTCGGTCATCATGCGAAAGCCCCACAGTGGAGTTTGTGAACGGACATGACCACTCGGCAGCAGCTGCGGGGATAGACAAGACGGGATCACTCACACAAGACTCAAGTACTAATTTCGGTGGACTTTCTCGCGGCATTACTCTTCAAAATTTGAAGTAACTTAATGAAGCATTACAAAGCAATCTCGCAATGATAGAAGCGAGACCTTACTTTTCTCGGCGCAGAGGACTTAACACGCGAAATTAAATGGGTGGCCGTTCCTATGGTTGTGTACCAAATATGGACCAAAGTCACGGGAACTTAAGCTACGCGGGAAGTAGTTCCCAACAGCGCTGTCGGACACCAACATCAGCAGATCAGTCCACCTAGACTAATTTTTTTTCCCCTCCGATTATTATCTCGATAATCGTGGACACTACGCACATATCGAATCAGTCATATAGCACATCATGTATCGCATGATGCGCTATGCAGCACGGCGACGTCCATTGTTGCCATTCTATGCGCGTTTGCGACCAAGCATGAACAATATCTACCTTTACAGACAGATAGGCGGCGCGGCCATGACTCGCGGAATCTCGTTTGCCTCTGGTGCGAAGTTCTTTGCTAAGATTGTGCGTGTTCCTGCGGCAGCTGGTGGTGCTGTTGTTGCTGGAATCGCATATGTGAACTACCAAGTTCAAGGTGAGCAGTTTGCTTGCATATGACTCCCGATGATGACCGCTAATGCAAGTGCAGAGGCTGCGAATTACACTCAAAAGAAGATTGAACAGGCAACTGATTGGGTAGCCAGTACTGCATCGTCAGTGAAGGATGGGATCGATGCCTTGAGCACGCCACGGTGGCTGAAAGCACTTTTCGACAGTTCTACGTCAGATGGCCAGCAAGGTAGCCGTAGCGAACACGATGAGGGGTCAAGTCATGACACGCGAAATAAGGGTATTCCGAAGCAAAGCAGCAACAACGAGAACGGCGATGGTGGAGGAGGTGGGGAGGAGGCTGCATTAGCCGGCGTGGCCGCAGCCGCAGCAACAGCATCTCTGAGTGACGAAGATGCGGAAGAACGAGTCGCGGCTACAAACGCGCAGATGATGCTTCTTACGCGTAAAATGATTGAGATCCGGAATATCTTGCAGGAAATTAGCACCAGCGGTGGTGGTCAATCCCTCACTCGGGTCCAACTACCGTCTATTGTCGTCGTCGGCTCGCAAAGTTCTGGAAAGTCGTCAGTCCTTGAAGCGATCGTTGGTCATGAATTTCTTCCCAAAGGCAACAATATGGTGACGCGGAGACCAATCGAATTGACTCTTGTAAATTCGCCTGATGCTGCCGCCGAATACGGCGAGTTTCCTGCGCTGAAACTGGGGAAGATCACCGATTTTTCACAGATTCAGAAGACTTTGACAGATCTCAATCTTGCTATTCCCGACTGTGAAGCAGTGTCTGACGATCCGATACGACTCAATATCTATTCTCCACACGTTCCTGATTTGACGCTCATAGATTTGCCTGGCTACATTCAAATAGCAGCAGCAGACCAACCAGAGTCATTGAAATCGAAGATCACATCCTTGTGTGACAAGTACATTGCGGCTCCGAACATTATCCTTGCGATTTCTGCAGCTGATGTAGATTTGGCCAACTCCACGGCACTCCGAGCGGCAAAGCGAATAGATCCACGAGGGGAGCGGACTATCGGCGTCATCACGAAGCTGGATCTAGTAGATCCTAGTCGTGCGATCGATCTGCTTCAGAACAGAAGTTATCCGCTGCAGATGGGGTATGTCGGTGTTGTCAGCAAAGTGCCGACATCATTAACAACTCGCGCCAGTAGTGGGTTGCTCTCTCGTTTTAGCGGAAGTGGTGATAGTAGCGACATTGGGTCTGTGATTGCTAAGAACGAGGAATTGTATTTTGGTCGGCATCCAGCGTTTACACGCGCTCTAGGTGATGCTGATGATCGAACTGGTCAGCAGCAAGTCACTCTTGGCGTCATCAATCTCCGAAATAAGCTAATGCGCATATTGGAACGGACAATGGCGAAGAATCTGCAGCCAACATGCGATGCGATCCATCAGGAACTGGAGGAAACTGCGTATCAATTCAAAGTTGAATACAATGACCGTCCGATTACTGCTGAGTCGTATCTTGCACAGTCCCTGGATTCATTTAAGCTCAGCTTCAAGGAATTTGCTGGCAAGTTTGGTCGCGATCAAGTCCGGGCGATGTTGAAGAGTGAGCTGGATCAGCGTGTACTAGACTTACTCGCCCAGCGTTATTGGAACAGATTGGACGAAGAGTCAACTTCACCGTTATCTCCTTTAGACGATATTGCGATTAAGGCTATTCTTCGACCGGTGTCGGAGTTGCCAATTGCGCCGTCGGATGACGTATACTGGCATCGACAACTCGATGCGTGCGTTTCAAATTTAACAAAGTCTGGTGTCGGTCGGACGTCGACGACGTTGGTTTCGAATGCCTTATCAGGTGAAATGGAGCACCTTGTCAATTCTGGAGCGTTCAAGACTCACCCATACGTTAAAACGATTGTTCAAGATGCGACAATGGAGATCTTGAGTTCGAGATTTTATTCTACTGCTGATCAGGTAGAGAATTGTATAAAGCCGTACAAGTATGAGGTCGAAGTGGAAGACCGGGAATGGAGTAAGTCCCGGGAGCATGCGTTTGCATTACTTAAAGAAGAACTGCGGCAGTGTGAGGCAGCGTATTACAAGCTACAGCGGAGCGTGGGCGGTGGCAAGAAGCTATCGCAGGTTGAGAAGTTTGTGGAGAAGAATCGGAAGGGAGTAGTGAAGATTGAAGATGCGAACGAGGTTTACGGATTCAGTCAAGCCTTGATCGAGAAAGGTGAGCGTGCGTGCAATTCGGAAATAAATTCGGAATGTCTAACATGATAGCAGGTCGGGAAGGTCTTTTCCTGACAAAAAGAGCGGATATCATTCGTCTAAGAATGCAGGCTCTCAAATCAAAGCAATGCAAGAGCAAGGATAATAAATATTACTGTCCCGAAGTCTTTCTCGACGTCGTTGCCGACAAACTCACGCAAACTGCAGTTCTTTTCCTCAATGTCGAGTTGCTCTCCGATTTCTACTATCATCTTCCACGCGAGCTTGACGCTCGACTGGGCCACGGCCTCGGTCCTCAGCAAATGGAGAATTTCGCCAAGGAAAACGCGAAAGTACGGCGACATCTCGAGCTACAGGAACGCAAGCAGAAACTTGAGTTGGCTGCTGAGAAAATAGAAAGTGTGATTGCGATGCAGAAGACAACAAGACTTCAGTCGGTCTGATGTGCTATTATGGGATTTTGCAATTGGCATGGGGTGACTTTGGGTTAGGCGTGGTGGATTTCTCCTTTCTTCTGGGTTGTTAGTAATGTATATACTGTCTTATGTTAGTTGTCAGAGTGTCCACACAAGCGGATATCTAAGTTTAAATGTTTTCAAGGATTTTAAATTGAGTGCCAATAAATGACGCCGCAGCCGACTATCGCAGACAAGGTTTGTGGAGTCGCTGTAGACTGACTGCAAACGGGTCCAGGCGTATGCAAATTTCAGGGGTAACAGACTAGTTAGCAGCAAACTTGGGTTTCAGGGGTGGGAGAGAAACTTCGAACGCCGATAAGGGCGGCTCTAATAACGATATTGTAGGCTCAACTGCCAAGAGCATATTAGTGATTATATCCATTATACAGAATACTTGGGAAAAGCAAGTAAGTGTTATACCCAATAGTGGCTGCTTAACGTACCCCTAGTATTAGACGACACCACCAGCGGGATTCGGATGCCACCTTGCATGGGAGCATAAGTGGCAAGGAGACAAGACTCAACGCACGCTACTCGGCCATAGGCTTAAGAAAATCAATGTACCAAGTAGCGTGCTCGCATGTGTAGGAAGACGACCTCAGTCATAACTTGATTACTTGAATCTGATTTGGTTAGTGGTAGTAGACGAATGATTCGTGTGTACTAAGAATCTCTGAACTTGATTTGGTTAGTGTCATAGCATGGATAAACTCCCCTCTTGATTGAAAGAGGTGACGTTGATGACAAAGTAAGTGCAGTAACTATATAGCAAATTTGTAACTCTAAACCACGGAAGAGCCAGGACTCGAACTGGAGAGAAATTGCTGCGACGAAAGAGCAGAGAAAGTCTGATTACTCAACCTCCAACCAACATGCACTCATCGCAGTTCGAGCTCTCCAATCTCCAAATACAAAATCCACAAACCTGGTATCATATCAACGAACGCGGAGAGAGCGCAGCAGAGAAACCCGAACCCACCAGCACAGTGTTTGGTGGTTTCAGAGGTTGATTCAAGGAATTGTTAGGTATCACCCATAACTACTGTATAATGGGAAGTGTGGTCGCAGCCGCACCTGCGCATTCATATGGCGTAATCACCGACTGACGGCGCAGATATGGCCACATCCGCCACAACCGCTGCCCCCCCTGTCTCGCCATCGTCATCCCGTGTTTGCTATCGCAGTTTGCTCGTTTCAGGACGGTCCAGCCGCCTAAGTCTCAACACACTCCACAAAGCAGCACCGCCATGTCATCTGTTGCAGCGGACTCGACTCCTCGTCGACCGCGACTGTCCGCGGCCTTCCGGTCATACTCGAACTCTCGTCTTCAACGCGCGGCGGCAGGGTCTTCCGCAGGTTCGTCTGCAAATTCGTCTCAGCCCACTCTCGTGCCGGCCCGGGCTCCGTCCCGTCCGCGATCGCATACTCTCGCGACTCCGGGTGCCACGACTGTCGGTACTGAGCAGTCGTCCCTTTCGGCTTCACTTCCAGTTTCCGGTTCTACAACTCCGTTTACTTTAGCTGCCGATGTTGCCGGTCCATCAAATTCGGCCGGGCTTGCGTCTCCACAGACAACCACCAAAACTGAGGACGAAGAACCTTCGATAAGAATGACGCCGTTCATCGACCATTCGTCCACAACCCCGGCTTTGTATTTTGAGCCTATCGAGCGTCGTGGCAAGTTTGCGAACGTCATTCGTCTCGGTCGCTACACCGACAAGAAAGAGATATCGAAGTTAGAGGCAGCATATGCGCCTGTCGTCTTCAAGAGCAAAGTTGTGTCGAGGGCCCATGCCGAGATTTGGGTTGAGAATGGACAGGTATGTGTACCAAGACGGTCAATTGTGAGTAGGACACATTCTCATCCTTTTCACACAGTGGTTCGTCAAAGATATCAAGTCTTCCTCAGGCACGTTTCTGAATCACATTCGTTTGTCGCCAGCATGTCAAGTATCCCAAGCTTTCCCAATTAAGGACGGCGACATCCTCCAGCTCGGTATGGATTTCCGAGGCGGCTCCGAGGAGGTCTACAAATGCGTCAAAATGCGTCTCGAAATTAACCGATCCTGGCAAAAGCGCATCAACAATTTCAACGTTTCCGCACACACGCGCTTGCGCTCTCTTACACAATCCCAACCTACACAGACACAACAGCAGGAGTGCAGCATCTGTCTTGTCTCTGTTGCACCTTGCCAATCATTGTTCGTCGCGCCGTGTTCGCATGTTTGGCATTATAAGTGCATTCGCCCGATTATTATTCGCAACTACCCACAATTTTTGTGTCCAAACTGCAGAGCTGTTTGCGATTTGGAGGCCGATGTTGAGGTTCCAGACCAGCCGACAGTCAGCGAAGCCAATGAACAATCAGGAAAGTCTCCCGAAGACGTAGTCGACGAAGTGCTGGCCAACAGTGCAAGCGACGAAGGAAGCGGTAGTAGCAGCGGCGAGGCCGCTAACGACGGCGAAGATCTCGCTGCTAGCATGACATCGAGAATGAACGTGATGACTCCTCCCAATGAAGCTGGTCCCTTTGTTTTTGACGGAATGATTGTTTCCAGTAGCTTTGGGGGCCCGCCACTGGCTGAGGCCCTTCAATCTCGTTCACTCGGAGCCGGAACTTGCTCTTCGACACCTACACCTACAGCTGTATAAAGTCCTAAGGAGCTTGATCTTGTATTGGCGTTGTACAAAAGAATCATTGATCGGGTAGTCAAGGGACGTGAGATATTTTACATATATTCTATATATATTTATACATAGTGAGATCGTTATGGCGTCTTCGGGGTTCAGTTTTCAGGTCGTTACAAGCTTTCATATTACGTGTTTTCTCTTTTTCTTCTGTTATTGTTCTGCTGATGGTCATATTTTGGATGGACGGTGATCCCGTTACGTATATCGACGCTTTTGCTTTGTGTTGTGTATTACTTTTTCTCATTGCGCCGCTATGTGTTTTCTTTTATGTCACATGTTTCAGGTTCAGTTCTATAGTTGTTCTAGGGGTGTGCAGATGGTTTGCGGCAGAGACGAAAGTATATAGATTTGGACGCATTCTATTGTTAATCGACATGTTTCGAATCGGCCGACAACAGATTGCATGCCACAACTGCATGTCGATAGTATGGCAGATCGAAGATAGTAGGCAAATTTAGCATCTGAAGATCTATAGCCCCACCTTGTATTTCAGCCTGAGTTGGATCCATATGTTGTAAGAACAGAATTAGGGTACGCAAGAAACCGTTGATCTTGGAACTGCATAATCCGTTAACTGTAAGGGCGAGAACTATACTGGGCATTGGCACTGTCCATTAAAGATAGCAACTGTTGGTTCAATGACCGGTCCGCTTCAGAAGAAGTGCTCGCCCAGGTTTTTACGTCGAGAAGTGCAGCGTGAATAGACATAAGCTCCAAGTGAGGAAGACTGTACACCAATTTAATCTTCAACCGTGTATAGTACATTCCGACTAAAATACATCAATTCCCATCCGTTAAATGCTATGGTATACAAGTATGTACAAATAGTTACTCCGAACATATGTCCTATTCACTTGGTGACTCCCGGAGCGGCAGCTTCCTCGACCTCGTCTGACTCTCCTTCACCGAGCTTCATTTCTAATGGCAGAACGCGCTTATATGGCACTTTTCGTCGACAGACGCTGCATTCTCCTGTCGTTGCAGTTGCTTTCGCGCCGGCACTTAATGCACGAAATATGCAGTCGTAGCAATATAAGTGGCCTTTTTGCAAGGATTAACACCTCGGTCAGAAATCGCTAATCGAGAGACTCACCACAAGGAGTAGCAGCCAAGATATCAGGCTGATCAAAGCAGATGACGCAAGCAAACTCACTCAGTATTGACGAGCTTTCTGCCGGTTTCTCTATTCGTAGATGATGCCGCCCCAACTGAATATCTTCAACCTCATCTATTTCCTCCAATCCATCTTCCTCACTTGCTAGTGACGAGTCATCATTCAACTCAATCACATCCTCCGTCTCAGCATCAATGACAACGCGACGTCGCTTCGGCTGCGATCCCGATGGCTGGACCTCATCCAAATCAACAACATTCTCCACCTCCGCCCTAGAACGTAGCCGTCGCGATGTCGCGGAACTACTACCAGCACTGGAACTCGCATTCCTATTGTCCGTATTACCCTCGCGCCTAATTCTCCCGTGATTCATTGTCTCAAGTCTCCTGGCTTGCGGTAAGACTGAACCGGAATAATGTGATGATAATGGTGGCGAATCAGAGGACAACAGTTGGTAGATTTGACTGGCTTGGCGAGCTGTGGCTGCCATACCGCTAAACTTGTGGTGAACTACTGCTTCGGCTGCAAACATATACGTCTTGCGAAACGAGCCAGAAGCAAAAACAAAAAACTAGATCTTTGTAAATTATTATATGATGTTGGACGCACGTAGGAACTGAGAGACTGTGAGACTGCTCGGAAGTGTTAAGGTGGGAGTTGCGGCTGATCCACACAAAAATCTACAGCGATCCCGATCACCAAAATTTTAATTTCGGAGCCTCATCGTTTCGTTGATAGACAATACACGTTACACATCGCGGCTAAGAAGACGGTATTAGATATATAGAACGTATTGTTTAGATTACTTCGAGATCGCGGGCATATGTATCGGCAACTGAGAAAATGGCCGGGCTCGGCGGCATCACGGGCTGTTGTCAGTGGGCAAAGGAGAGTGTTGTCCGGATCGAGCGATGTAAGTCCGTGTTAAGCACGCAAGTAGTAAACTGGATCGGATTCTGATTTCTGGGCATATAGGGGCGGCGTTCATTGTTCAAGATCACGACTTTGCCGAATGGTTTGCGGGTCGCCACTGATGGCCCACCCGGCCATTTCTCCGCATTAGGTTTATATGTCGATGCCGGTTCGCGGTATGAGGGCACTTCGCATACCGGATTAAGCCATATGATGGATCGGTTAGCATATCAGGTTAGATGTCTACTCCTCCGGAGCATTCCAGAGAGGGGGGCTTACGAGATCTCTAGGCGACGAAAGGATATTCGGCCGACGACATGCAGTCCAAATTGAGTCAATTGGGAGGCAACTACATGTGCGTTTCTTCGCGTGAATCAATAATATATCAAGCAGCAGTATTCAATAAAGACGTCGCCTCGATGTTCGAGCTCCTGTCTGCGACCGCTCGATGGGCCGAAGTCACACCGGAGGAACTCCAAACCCAGAAAGAAACCGCCGAGTACGAAATTGGCGAGATCTGGCGGAAACCAGAGCTCATTCTGCCTGAACTGTTGCATACCGCCGCGTATGAGAATAATACGCTCGGGTTACCATTATTATGTCCCGAGGACCGGCTGCCAGGTATCCGAGGGGAAGACGTCCAGGATTACAGAGCAAAGTTTTACACACCGGACCGGATGGTAGCGGCATTTGTAGGCGTTGACCACGACTTTGCTGTGGAGCTTGCAATGAAGCAGTTTGGAGATATGCCTAGAGGTACCGTCCCAGTCCAGACCGAGGTCTCACAGTACAGCGGTGGTGTTATGTCAGTAGGCGAAATGGAGGTCGAGCACGTACCGAATCAACCTGACCTTGCACACATTTATCTCGCATTCGAAGGCCTTTCTATAAATGACCCTGATATCTACGCTCTCGCGACTCTCCAGACCTTACTAGGTGGCGGCGGGTCGTTCTCGGCCGGTGGTCCTGGTAAGGGCATGTATTCGCGTCTGTACACCAGCGTTCTGAACCGTTACGGCTTCCTAGAGACATGCGCGGCCTTTAATCATTCGTACACTGATTCGGGATTATTTGGCGTAATGGTCGCCTGTCTCCCGTCGCACGCGTCAATGGTCCCCGCAATCATCTGCTCCCAGCTCGCGTACTGCATGTCGAAATTTACCGGCGGTTTGTCCAAAGTCGAGGTCCAGCGTGCCAAGAACCAGCTCAGAAGTTCGCTGCTGATGAATTTGGAATCGAAAATGGTCGAGTTGGAGGACCTGGGGAGGCAAGTTCAGGTCACTGGGAAGAAAGTCACGGTTGACGAGATGTGCGAAAAGATTGATATGTTGACCGTGGCGGATATTGTCAATGTTGCGAGAAGAGTTTTCAGAGGCCAGGTCTATAATGTTGGTACGTCGAAGAATGGTCCGACTATCATCATGCAGGGTCCAGAGGGTAGCTTTGGCGATGTGTTGGAAGAATGCAGAAAGTATGGTCTCGGTGGAAAGTAAGATATATAGGATTTGGGCAGGCATATTAACTATATCATGATCGCCATATTGACCGTGTAACGGTTACAATTGTATTTGTATCTATAGAGCCAGGCACGTCGATTTGGTTGCGATGTTGTACATAGCAAAACGGAAGGAGTAGGCATGAATTTTACTAGCAGACATTCACGCGAGCGCAAAGCATGCGATCTTTACTATATTAAAAACAAATAGACTACTCTAGACATATATCCATGACGGTCGACCAATTTCAAAGCCGCAGAAACCGGCCAGCCGACTTACTCACGACTCTTGATGATATCGATGAATTCGGGCTTCAAGCTCGCACCACCGACGAGGTAACCGTCAATGTCCGGGCAGGCACTGAACGACTTGGCGTTCTTGCCGTTGACACTACCACCGTAGAGAATGCGGATTTTCGAGGCCTGCTCTTCACCGAGTTTCTCAGCAAGATACTTTCGGATCTCAAGGTGGGTTGCCTGGGCCTGCACGTAATGTCTGTATCAGCACTTGAACCAAGCACATCAGCATTTTGAATACTTACATCCTCGGGAGTAGCCGCGAGACCAGTGCCAATGGCCCAGACAGGCTCGTAGGCAATGACAATGTTGGACCAGTCCTTAACCTTGTCAATGACAGCATCAAGTTGACGGTTGCAAACTACGAGAGTTTGACCGCCATCCCGCTCCTATGTTGTTGGTCAACAAATTGCACTAACCAATGTCTCATGCGCCGCATACCTCCAAGAGCTCACCAATGCAGAGGATAACTCCCAGTCCATTTTCAAGAGCATGAGCAGTCTTCTCAGCAATGAACTGGACAACTGTTAGTCACAAAGCCAATGCAAGCAAACGGAAAAATACGGACCTCGTCGGTCTCCTTAATGATAGTACGACGTTCACTGTGACCAAGAATAACCCATTCAGCGCCAGCGTCCTTGATCTCAGGAGCGCTAGTAAACGTCAGTCAAGATCATAATTACAGAACTGTACCACATTATACATACGAAATCTCGCCGGTATACGCGCCGCTAGACTTGGGGAATGAGTTCTGAGCAGCAACCTTGATTGTTGGGTTTGTAAGGAGCTCCTTAGCCCAAAGAATATAGAGAGCCGGAGGGGAGATGACGACCTCTGCAATATCAACTCAGCATCGAGTATAAGGAAATATAAATAGCATACACACCGACATCAGAGGGCAAATCGGCCGCGTTCAGGTCTTCGACAATCTTTTTGATCGAATCCTTCGATCCGTTCATTTTGAAGTTACCACCAACGAAGAATGTGCGTGCCTGAAAACGTTCGTCAGCGGATTTAATCCCATGTTTCACGAAGAAATCGTAATGCTAAACACAATTGATTGATCAGGCAGCCAGGGAGAGAGAACCACCCAGCAACAACCGACGTTGCGCAGGCCAATATCCGAGATCGCACTAACAGGGACCCAGGCAGCGAGCACAATGCCACCAATCTAATTTCAATAGTACAACTTACCATTGTGACTACCTGTAATATACGTAAATTTATTTGATAAGTGCAGGAGATTGATGTGCAGTTGCAATCAATCTGACGGGAATGAAAAATCGGAGACGTGCAGCACATGGAACCATGTGCTGTGATCCGACCGAAGTCGGGAATACTAAACACCCTAACCCCATCAAGTAGTACTACGACCAGTAAAGTGCCTGTGAGCCCGATACAATATTGGAGTATCATAACTCCCCTTGCCCGAACAAACCACAGGACCGAGTCTCGCAACACTCAAAGGTGGATGAATCACCGGATTACGCTTGGGGCAAGTACAAACCTCAAACCTGCCTCGAAATCTGAAGGGGTTGGCCCACCAATCTTTTTTTAAGTGTCAGATTAATACCAATTTGCAAATAATGCACGCCAAACTCCTGAGTTCCCAAATGACATAATAGACTTATACAAAAATCGCAGCGCCAACCATTAATCTATAACAGTAATCTCTACCCAGTAGGCTCTTTTGCAGTTCCTCAGAAAAAAAGGACCAGCAGTAACGCGGAGATCATTCTCAATACAACCTCAAACCGAAATCCAAATGGTTCCTCCATTGGAAGGAGTTAATAAAATGCGGTCCATCCTTTCGAAGCAGTTAACATGCAGTTATCACTAGAAAGTGTGGAAGGGAGCCCTTACCAGAGTAGAGCATTGCTAAATTTTGAGGATCTGAAGCTTGTTGAATCAATTGGTTCACCACAGCGTCCACACTCAAAGTCTTTGACAATTTTTGACTCGTTCCGAGCAACGCTCGCTCGGCTTCCGACTCGTCTCGTTTGGGACTTGCGGTCTCTTCTTTTGATTGCGTATCAGTCTCTTCGGCATCCTCGAATCGTTTCATGCGAAGCGGCGAGATGGTCCTGGCAACTGGGTTAGTTACGATACAAGCAGAAAGGTCAATAGGAACGAGTACCAAGAATAGAGGGGATCATATTTCAAAACCTCCAGCACCGTCATGATATTTTCAGCCTCTTGCCGCAGCACATCAAGCATAAACTCGCAACATCTCCGGAAAACACCTTCCGTTCCGCTTATACCCATTCCGTCAACGACGTCTCGAGTCAGCCTAAACGGAACAGTTTCTGGAATCGGAAGAAGTCGGCCCTGTTCGAAAGCAATACCCAAGTCAATATGAACTGGCTCTCCTGTAGACGTGTCCAGGAGGATATTATTGCAATGACGATCTCCCAGTCCGAGCACATAACCCAAAATCGACATAGCTGCAGTTCCACTGGTATAAACTGTCTTGCTTTGAACCCATTCGTGAGGTGTTCGAAACCTCTGCAGGAAGAAGAAGCGGAGAGCTGGATGGACGTGCCTTACTACCTCTTTGTACGCCCTTACTCGGTCAGCAACTGTCCAGTCCTTCCTCTCCAGTGCGGCTCTGATAACGTTTCTGCCACGCGTATGATTCCAGTCGTCGGGATAATAAGCCTCATGTAGCGGCTGAACTGCGTTTAGAAAAGCAACGGTGTGCTGAACAAACTCGATAATACCAGACGACGGGTTGAGAGGTATTACCTTGTAAGTACGAACATGCATATTTCGCTGCTTTGTAGACTCATTTTTGCGGAGAAAGCTGTTCACTTGTTCAAATACTTGCTCCATAATGGCATCTTGCCGGAGATCATCGTTTCCGCCCTTCATCTAGTACAGCCCAATTAGAACTAAAAATGCTATGAGAATCAAAGATCTTTGCCTACAAGCATAGTATACACATTTCCGTCGCTAGTGTTCGCCTTCACGATTTTGGGCATATTTAATCCCGACGCGAGGCCGACATCTTTATCCACGCTGACCATCTTGGGAACAGCTGAATAATCGCAATCTGGGCGAACGGGAATATTCATCGTTGGCGGCGGCAGTTGGAGGCCATTTATTGCCCTGTCCCACCATGACCGATCAGGTAACATTTCAGACTTGTATCCACTGCGGTTTTTCAATTGAAACTTGGATAACGGAATCGCTTTCTGGCAGAATTCATCAACAGGTTGTAGGTACCTAGACCAATATGTGTGCGATGTCTTCAGAGTAGACCAGATCACTTTCCCAGCCTTGGCTCTCAGAGCGGCATTCCTGGCAGATGCACCTCCACCGCCGCTTTTAGTCATTGTCAGAGCAGAAATCTGATATAGACTGTGATACGGATGGCTGCGACATATCTTGGTAACCAGTTTCTGCAAAACTCTCTGAAAAAGGGTATCTTCATGTAACAAACGCGAGGATAGCTGATTAATCCAATTGACCATTTTGCCAGTAGGAATTGTATCAATCAGGGTCTCCGTTGCCCTATTTGCAATGTCATCTGCCGAATTCGCTAGCCAAAGGGAACAAAACCTGAAACTATCCTCATCAAACTCGTCAGATGCCGCGAGACTCATTAAGTAGAAAGTAATGCTTTTCTCCAAAAACGTCTGTCTGTTCGACAACAGCCGTTGGTACTCCGCATCATCGATTGCTAGCATTTTTTCTACTTTTGCAAGATGAGACCTGCACATCTTTTTCTGCTTTTCACTATCTGTGCAGTTGATCATCTCCTTCAGACGTACTCTCTCAGTCACCTTGTCTGCCCTCATGCGATCCACACGACTGAAGTCCTCCAGGGTGGACTTATTTTTTAACTGGCTGTCGCAAAATATCGCATACTCGTGATATACATGGGACCTGAGTGTGCCCTCTCCCAAGAGCCCCGCCGCGATTTCTACAGCTGGATCTAAATAATTCGTCAAAATATCGTCTGGTCGTTCTTGCCGTGCAGTCGAAATCCATTGAGCCTAAGCAGTTAGTATTTGCAGTTGGCGTGAAGAGTACTCACTTACCAACGTAGCCAACACAGTAGTAGGGGCAACCTGAAGTGCATGAAACCGATCTCGAATCTCGTCCTCATCAACTAATGACTTGAGCAGTCTAATCGCCACAGATCTCTCTCCCTTCGCCCACAACACGTTAGATGTTTCCAACACTCGCGTGCGCATGATTAAATTCCTATCATCGAACGAAACATCTGCCAGGTTGTCGAACTTAACAGTAAATGACAGCGCTTTCTGAAGCTCTCCATGCTTTCGTGCCGCACTCGTCATGTTCTTCAATGACACTGTCTCTGCAAGTAGAAATTCCACTGTCTTCGTTTTAAACGAGTCGATCCCGATCCGCGACAATGCGTTGAACATCATCTGACGAGCAAGCAAAAGATCCTCTGAGTGCGTGAATCTGACTATATTAGACAAGTCCAAAATGGCATTGAGCTAACCCCTTACCTCGTCTCCTCCGTCCATTTCATACGGTTGTGAAACTTATCCAAAATATGATATACATCATTGGAATGGTTGACAGACCACATTTCCCAAGCCTCGGCAACTACAGCCAAAGAATACATTGCCTCACGAACGCTGTGCGCAGTATTCAAGCCATTTGCTAGGCCCTTGAAAATCGTAATACTCGGGTCTCGTACCAAATTATCGGCCGTAAGACTGTCGGCGAGAACAGGATCCACGGTAGCCTTATTCACTTTTTGAAGAACTTCATAGATAACTGAGTGGCGCGAACTAGCATGATTGATGACTGGAATATCCCATTGCCCAAGTTTCCAGGAGACTTCGTATATCTGCTCAGAAGCGTTCATACCCAAAATGTCCGAGTTTGATATTCCCATAGATAGCCCATTAAGGCCCAAGTTCGAGAACGCATTGAACACACCGAGGATATTGGCATGGTTGCGCGACGCCTGATGGATATCGTTGTCTAGCATGGCGCCCCGGTAAGACAGAGATTTCCACCCATCATGCTCAAATTCCGAGAAGTCGATGATTGATTGCAAAGTTGGATCGGTCGAAACACCATAGAGTGCATCAGGATCGTCGATGCCCTTGTAAATTTGTACAAGATATTTAGACAGTGTCGCTTCACTCACTCCTGTACTCCACACACATTCACATATCAAGAACGCTGCGCTGTACATCTTACAAACCAACGCAGCATTTAGAAATGCGAAGTAATCAAGCCCCTCTATACAATGAAACCTGAGCAATTCGTTCTGATCCGGGATGAATGGCTGATTTTGGAGATACATAAAAGCTCTAATGAGCAGTGAAGCGTGCTCTACTGTGTCGTCAGACACTGAGCGGAAGCAGTCATTGAAAATAGCAGTCACTTCTTTTGATTTCATTTTATTCAGGACGAATTCGTGCATGAGATGTGGAAAAATTTTCGCCGCGAATCCGTCAACCGCTTTGATCACCACTGGAAGATTAGCATAAAATGCACTGTGTGGAGTCTGCAAGACCGAGCATACAGCCGTAGCTATACGCCGCGCCCAAGCGTCAAACTTCATATCTGTTGGCAGTTCTGAAGGTTGACTACTTAATTCCCGACCGAGTGACAAATCCGTTTCTTCAAACAATACTGCCTCGACAATATAATCAGGAAGCGCTTGTTGCATTTCACGTCGAGTCCTTAGATACACGAAAATCCGTCTAAGTGTCGCCTCTGCAAGCCTGACTATCTTGCAATCATCAGAATCCAGCAGATCCAGTACGCAAGACACAGTCGAAAATATCTGATATTGGTCTTCATGTGCGAGAAAAGCGTTATCTGTGGGATGTATCGGGATGTCGTCATGCCACTGGGTGGGTACAATCCCACTTGATGCATACGCTCGTCCGCAAACATGTGCCGCCCAAAGTATGAAGTCGTCCGGCATGTCATGTTCCTCACAGATACGCAAAAGTGACGGTGCAATTTGTTTACAATCGTCATCACCCGATAGTAGACTGTCGCTAGACCTATCTGACCGCCCTAGTTCTAACGCTAATAGGTTCAACGCATATTTCCTGCCCGAATCGCCAAACGCTTTATCCTCATCAAGAACAACTGGAATGATCTCCAGTTTCGTCCAGGTAGTTTCGTCTGGATCGTCAACTAACATCGATCGCAGCCACCGTTCGTGCTTTTGGATACTTTGATTTTGACTCGCGTGCTTATGAATTGCTGCTGCTACATCCGACCTGAACCGACCTATTAAATCTTTAGGCACAAAGGCGCTCAAATCCGGTCGTCTTTCGAGGCTTTCCAAGTAAAAGGTGACCTCGAGCACAAACCGCATGAAAAGGTCTTCTCTCCAGACTGGACGAGCAGAATGCTTCGTGTAGACAAGCCCTTCTGACCTAAGTAGCGTATGCACAATGTCGAATATTTCACTCGTACATTCTGGAACGAACATCAAGGGGACAACGGCATGCAAGATCATCCGCGCGGGATATCGCTTTGCCGTCATATCCTTGAGCGCCATGTGCACCTTTAAAGTCCTAATAACTCTGCACTTTTGAACGCCGTTCGTGCATTTGCACAGCATGTCTAGAATCAGCCGAGTCATATATACAAACGATCCGACCTGATTCTTAGCTTCTTGGGCTTTCTGATCAAAGTTTCCGAACTCGCCCAGTTGTTGCATTGCAGCGAGTATTCGTCGTGGGTCGTACGAAGGCTGGTTCTGATCTGCTAAGTCGACTCTGACGGAGAACCGATTCAAATTGTTCCATCTCTTCGCGGCACCTTCGAGTCCAGCAGCCAGAAAATCTTTGGCAGATATACTCCTAACGTCCATCATATTCAACAAGATTGCTGATGCCGTTGACAGTCGCGCGCGACACACGTCCGACAACGCCTCCGCCGTAAAGAACGTTCTCAAGACGCCCACCACACGCGCCGTTTTCTCTCTGTCGTTCAGAAACCCACTGCATGCATACGACATTATCCTCGCAAGAGACCGCAAAATGACTTTGGACGTGTCCCTACCAATCAAGCGCGCGAGATCCTCGACTTCATTCAATAATCCGGGGCGTAAAGTGGTCACAAGCTGCGCAACATACTCTTGATAGTTGCTTTCAAAGAACTCTTTCCGGGATCTATACCCAAATATCGTAAACGGGAATTCATCAAAAGACTCGTTCGTTTCGAAACGCGTGTATATGATCTGAGCACTAAATATATCGAACAGCGTCCGGGCGTCAGGTAATCCTTGCTCCGACGCCGCCGTGCGAAAGCAGTACGCGACGTATTCCTCGATTTCGGGCAATTCCGCCATTTCCACGAGATTGAAGACAGCTGAACGTACCATTGCCGGCGATGTGGACAGTAACTTTGCGATTGTCAGACCACGGAGTATCATGCCCTCTGTATGTTCGGCAGAGTCATCCAATGACTCGTGAATGTCGGCGTACACAGCCGCGTGATCGGCGATGCTGTATTCCTTGACAAAGTCCGACATCACCATCGCGAGTTCGTAACGCACACGACAATCGTTGTCTTTGAGCATTTGCAGGAAATATGCCCTAGGCGACGGCATGTCCGCCTCCCCTCTGAAACTGCGATCCAGCCTTCGAATGTCAAGTAATAGCACTGCCAGATTCCATCGTACGAAATAAGACGTGGTCATTTTATCGAGTGCTAGACGAACTGTCCATTTATAAATGTCAGTCGCCATTGTCCGTAATCCGACATTGTTCGCTGTGGGCAGCACCCACAAATGAGCGGTAGCTCTAAGCGCTTTTGCGCAGAAAACCACCGTGGCTTCTGATCGTTCGTATTCGTAGCGAGGCAGGAGGCGAGAGCCAACCAGGCGGAAAGACAGTTCGATGGCATTAATGTCTCCATTCGGAATGAACTCGGCCACTAGCACTTCCAAAAACTCTGGCAGATTGATGCTGAAAATGAGGAGCGGCATCCGCTTAAAGTACTTCAATATGTCTGCGTACTTATCCCTCGATGACGCAAGGATAATCTGCAATCGCAAGCGCGTGACTGTGCTGTACCGTCGTGTCATCCACTCAACCGCTGGAGGATTCCACTTTCGAGGCGCGTCCCCGAGCTCGAGCATATTTTGTCTACTCTTGTGCGGCGTCATTTCGAACTCCGCATCAGGGCTAACAGATGAGTTGTTGCCTTCAGGCTTGTCAGGCGAAGCATACAGCTTTCCTTCCAATGCGGTACATATCGGATCCAATGTCGCGGCAAACAAGCTACCTGAGTTACGAAAGTTCATGCTCTCATCAATTAGTGCGAGTGACTTGATGACTGTCGAGACATATTCTGGTCTTGCATCTGTAGTGTAGATCCTGCCGGCCATGTCGCGGAACAGCGTCTGAATGAGCGAACTTCCCGAGCGCAGAACGGAATGAAGCTTGCCGATCCTGGAGTCAATCAGCACGGCGAGCACGAGAGTATCAAGCTGATTCTCGGCAACGTCAGAACCGGTGGGAGTGTTTGTGATAGAGACGTAGTCGTCTAGAATCATGATCAATGACTCGATTATTGCGTCTTCCACGGCAAGGGAGTACTGGCCCACAAACGAATCGTCTTCAGCCGTCCGAGTCTCGCCAGAGTCTTCTTTGCCGATAAGGACCATGTAATCTATGACATCCTTATCATTCTCCAATTGATCAAGGAACTCGATAATCCCAGACTCGACCTTACAGGGCCAGCCACGCCGTTTGACAGTCGGTAGTACCTCGCGCCCACAACACCTCAGCAAAAAGTTCGCGACAGAACAGATATCCGTGTTCCGGAAGATACGCCCTGACCTTCGCAGAGAACTCTCGCCCGCCATGATCCTCGCGAAGACCCACTTCACGATCCTATCCGCAGCGTCGATACTCTGCTTCGGCGAGGTCTGCTGCCGCGCACGCAGACAAGCCTCCCAGAATCCAAGTGACGAGTCACATATGATTGCTGGCCCGATGGTTTCGACAGAGAGGATCAAGGAATCGATTATTCCTGCCACTTTGATGTAGGGTACTGCCCCTGAGATGAGTAACTTCCGCAAAAGATGACAGCTGGCCTGACATGTCCCGTGAGACGCCACACGACGACTACATAACTCCCACGATTCAAACCATTCGCTCTCGAATTCGACATTCCGGGCATCGTCTGACATTGCCAGTGCTGCGAGGGATATCATTGCCCAAGACGCAATACTGCTATTATCTGACGCCACGAACGTATTCAAGCGCGGTATATAACTGCGAATATTCCGTGACCGTGGATCGAGATGGAATATGAATGAGATAAGTTGCAGGAGCGCGAGTTGTTGTGATTCGGCAGAAAACTGAAGTCTGCTGAAGAGTTGGTCGATATGGGTGCTCGAGGTTGAATCTTCTGGCATTATATGACTGTCGGAGTCAATTAGACGGCGGCGTTTGCGGCTTGAGTCGGATGCCGGAGAGACATAGCTTGCTGTAAAAGTTATTAGCAAGTAGAGTATATGGCGACTCGAACAGACGCACCGGTAGATATTGATTGGAAGGATTCGGGCTCGATAAACTCGTTGCAACGCGCAAGGACCATCAGAATCATCCACGGAACAATATTCTTCTCGGACGATAAATAGAAATTCGACGTGCTTAACCACCCGATCGTCTCACGTGTGGCCAACGTGACGTCGTCTAGTTGTAGCATCTCCCGCGGTAGCCTGCCAAGATACTCCGTGAAGATAACATACACTAGATTCCGCATCGATTCGCGAATGCGGTCTGTTGCAAGAGTTTGGATGCCGGGGCAGATATACGCAATTGTGGAAAGTAGCTGTTCTTTCAGGGCGACCGTCTTGCCGTTCCACAGCGACGCGACCAGTGGGATCAAATCCATGACCATTTCAGCGTAAAGAGCGCGATCGTTGATGATAGTATACGTCAGGATCTTATTCACACACCAGAACACGTTGCGATGAATACCGGTTTCGACAGTCACGAACAACAATAACTCGCGTAACGCCGTGTAAATGAATCGTGCACACGACGCGATCGGTGCGTTTGCGGCCGTCATCATGTTCTCTAAACAGGCGACCAATTCAAACGCCTCTGACCGTAACCTTCGCGTCGGCTCTTTCTCGGCGGCTTGGATCTGAACTGCAACGCCAGCCGCCATGTAGCTCGCCAGATCTGTCCAGTCTTCGGCAGACAGATGCTCAACGTGCGCGGTGTACTCACACAATGTTTTGAGCGACTTCAGATAATCCAATGCAATTGGTTCTAAGAACTCATTATCATGCATACTGACTTGCACAATGTGATTCGTCAACGCATTGAACGTCTTTGACCTAAATATCTCGACTCCCTGCTCGACCATGGTCCGAAAAACCGACGCCGCGAGTGACAGACGCTCGACAATTTGTCCTGACTTGACACCATTTGACCGGGCGTATAATTGTTTCTCCTTTATGACAACCTGGAACACGCCTTCGATCATTTTGTGATAACTTTTGTCCTGACTGACAGACGTTGCGGGATTCAGAACCAGGCGACGGAGCGTCTGGAGTCCGTCGACCCGGCTCTTTACTTTATCACTTATGAGATTTTCTAACTGATCAGTGTTTTGGCCATCAAATGCGAAAACGACTTGAACACATACCATAGACGCGAAAGTATTCTGATTGCATCTTGCATGCTGAGCATTGAGCACGTCCCAGATCCTGCCACCAGTATTAGCAACCTGTCACGCAGAAGAATAACCCATGAATTTAATAGGCTATCAGTATGTATATCAGCCGCGACTTGACAGGACCGCTATGGCAAGTGTTTGTGCTTTGAGCCATATCCACAATCAATGCGGCGGACGGGCAACTGAACGCATAAAATTAAAGTTTCAATTCACGTGCTTTGATGAATGACAAGGATAGCAGTATGGCCGGAGAAATGGCCGAATTTCAAATCAGGCTGCAGAAGAAAGATGACCTTGAATCCCCATAAATGCGTGGTTTCGCATTGAGAAGTGTATAGTTAGAGATCTACGCGATATTAGGACCAATGGTTCTACGGATGAGGCTGATAACCTGCGCTTGCCGGCACAAATTAATAGTGATGGGCCTGATATTGATGGCCAGTGAGTGCAGAGTATACATCAGTCAAACGGCGATGTTGGCAAGGCAGCTAATTCATATCGGCTCAGCGAAGTTATCGGCTCATGAAAGGTAGGGCTGTCCACGGATGGCGGATATGGCGGATTGTATCCGCCAAAATATCCGCGTCGAATAATTATCCGTCAATACTTAGCTAGGCGGATAGGAATGTCGAATACATATCCGCCAAATCCGCCATCCGCCATCCGTCTTGACGGATATGTGATTAGCTAGTTATGTAAGTACGTGGTGGGAGTTGCGCTTGAAGTTTCCACAGCTTGGAAGATTGGAACCCACAATATCGATATCTAGGATTACGTCTCTGAGCCTACTGGGTCGCTGAATATTTATTGTTCTCTTTGTACTGTCAACAGTTATATCAAACTATTCTTTATACATATTATCCATCAACATTAACATCCTCATGGTTTCTCCGTTTAATGAGTGTCTACGAACACCCAATAGGTCTCGGCCCGAGTTGAACACCCTTTCCACTGAGAGAATAACGAAAAATTATGCACTAAACTTCGAAAGGAAATTGTCTAACCTAATTTGGCTAGCGTAAAGTTATTAGATTTATTCGATCAGGGCGGATTCAAAGCGGATTTATTCGACAAAATGGCGGATGCGGATCCGCCAACCTTGTAATGGCGGATGACGGATGACGGATGTAAATCCGCCAAGTTTGCGATGGCGGATGGCGGATGGCGGATAGGGTCAGATTTGGCGGATATCCGCATTCGAACCAGCCCTAATGAAAGGAACATCAGCAGTGAGACACGAATTTTTGCAAGGGTGAATACCTGCCTGGCGACTTCCTGTCTCTAGGCTTGTCGACCAACCGCCAATTGGGTCTCACGCCTGAACTCGTTCAAGTTGTCATCAACATAAGCCACTCACGATCTAGTAGATCCAGTACGACTCACCGGTGTGAAATGCTGTTGATGCTTCCATAAACAGCAGATCAATACTCCATGAGCAGTCGCAGAAGATACAGAATGCGCAAGACTACGGATTGTGATGCTAAGAATAGAATATATTCACTGACATGGAGCAAGGTGATGGACGGTGGGGCCAGGAGATGCGTCATTTTTCATTGTCGCGGATAGGCCGAGCGATTAATAGTTTTCGATAACATCAAACTGGTAGTAGTTTGTTCAGTGTCCTATAGACCTGGTGCGACATTTTGGGAACCCCCTGAATTGCAGGTTCGCAGTGGCACGTGGAGAATTGCCCGAGATCGACAATCCGCCAAGTTAAGCTTTTGGGCCCTAACCTTAGCCGAGCGATCGCCGGGCTGTGGGTGAAACGGTTGGTGCGGCACAGCCTCACCCTGTTTTTATTTGAGACCATTCTCGCTGCTAACTTTGGTTTCAGCGATCGCCCGGGTCAATGCCAATGTCTGGCTAAAACCACGCACAGTGATGGTAGTTGACGGAGTTAGGTGCGCGTGAGGCAGTGCAGAATAATACTCGCGGATCAATAATAGCCCATCATAATCTGTGGCTCTCGATCCAATGGCCGCAAGTGTTCTGCAAGCCTGAGTCGCGCGCGACTGCCAGCACGGGCACTTTTTTTACGAGCTTTGTTTTGTCCCCCCCGCTACGGGTCTTTTTTTAGCGTACACTCGCCTCCCACGAGATTCACGTGCATCTACCGAAGAAGGGCCAGCGTAAAGTCAATATTTAGACTACAATAATGTCGCCAGTCCCTAATCCACTTCTACGGCCCGCTGCCTCGCCATTTCTTCTTTAGATATCTCTGCCAGTGAAGCTGTCACTAATTTCGCGATGCACTCTTACGTCCACCGGTCGTCCCCTGTCCGCATACTTGCCCCAGCCGCCGTCCTCGTAGCAGCTATTCTCTTCTTCATCTCGCGCTTGGCCTCTTTCCAATCTCTAAATTTTCATGGTTCACGACTCCCAGACAGGATAGGCGCTCTAGGCGACTCAGATCTATCGACTCTTCTCTACTGGGACACAGACGTCAGTGGTCTCCGCCAGCATGGGAAGGCGTCTCCACCACACTGTAGGGATCTGTATCGCGAACCCGGATACCTCCACGTGCCGAAAGAAGTCACCAAGACGCAGTGGGTCCCCTTTGACGACCAGTTTCTGGACATGCCGCCGCCATCGACTGCAGACTACCCGACTAACAATGAACCGACGTTTTCCGACGCCGCCCCTCCTGCACATATCCTCGCTCGTGCCCCGCACAACTGGCTACTTGATCTCCGCAGGTACGAACCTATCGTGGACCGTGCGAGAAGACCGTCCGAATCTGTCGACGTCCTCGAGCTGTCGGCCGACCAACAGGACCTCATCCGGCGTGTAAACTGGATCCACAACCGGCGTCTGCTAGTCCTCGGCGACTCGATCGACAGATTTATGATCCAGTTCTTCTGCGAGGACCTCCACGGCAAACATCAGAACACGCAAAATCAGAAATACGGTGGCCAGCACACGACATTCTCGTGCCATATTCCATATCTAAATTTCACAATTTCTCACTGGCACGTCGCTTCCATGTACCCCACACGTCCCCAGTGGTGGTGGCTACCGCATATCAAGTACGTCGCGTTTGAAGACCGGTTCGAGAACTTGTTCAAGCCGGTCTGGCATGATGCAATTGGTATGAACGGACACACGCCTGACATGGTCTTGTTCGAGTCCGGCCTCTGGGACGAGCGCGCGTTCAGAGAGAGCTATCGCAATATGAAAGAGCCGGATGAAGACAAGCTAGACGCGGAAACGCGGGAAAAGAAAGCGGCCGAGCGGAAAGAAACCGGGCTCGGCCGCGAAGGACGCCAGCTCGTGTGGGAAGAACTCGAATTTTTCAAGGCCCGCATGAATAAGTTTATAATATACCTGCGCGAGAAGTTCGGAGAGACTACGCCGATGATGTACCGGAGTCTGACGACGCGCCAAGACTCCAACAAAGCAGATCTGCCGACCATAAACATGGATCGCGTATCGCGTGCGTTGATGGCCAGACATGGGGTCGAGATTTTCGAGTGGGCGCGACTTGCGAGCGGGTTTTCGACCCAGTACCAGGACTACTTACACATCGGCCACGGGCCCCTGTCGGTGACTTGGGCCAACATGGCACTGTATTACCTCTTCCGTGCGACCGGCGGCGTCGACTACAACGGCACTTTTCTAAGGTTCCCCGATCCTGTGGGCCAGTACGTGAAGAACGGCAAAAGCCTTGTCAACGCACCAACCATTGACATCCCCGAGCATCCCGATACTACGGTCGACAAGTTCTGGACCGAGTGTCACGAGTACAATATTCACTTGAGGGGGTGGTAAAACGTGGAGTATAGATGTACCCATATCATGTATTTGCTTCTATGGTTCTGGTTGGATATCGGCGTTGGTTTGGTTAGACACAGAATATCTAGATATCAAAAATGCGGGTCCCAGAGTGATATGAACTTTGGTTTAGTGACCAAACTGTGGAACGAAAAACTTTTAAACAATTTGTCCCACACATTGAACCAAGTTAGCCCGCTTTGTATCTTGAATGCAATATCCAGATGATCATGCGTCCGTGTCACAACATTTTGCACAGAGCTAAACAGGATATAGTACCACATAATTTCGTACAAAAAGTTCATTGCTGCACCGCCAAAAATTTGGCCGTCTAGTCACTTGCATTGTGTCGACCAGTCAGTCAGGCATCGCTGACGATCCCGGAAAAAAATCCCGCCGCAAGTTTGCCTTGTTGCAGCACGGCTGTGTGCTGCATCGCGCTAGTTATGGGAAGTCCCACACTAACCTAGAGCCGCACCCCTTCCCAGCCAGAATATTAATTAACTATCCGCACGGGCATCCCAATTGCATTCCTCCTCATATTGGCATCTGTAGCCTACAATTGGTATTGGCATCTCGCAGACGGACCAATGGTCAGCATTTTGAACGCGCGCTTCTCGCCGCGACTGTTCGCAATCGCGCTAGTCGCGTTTGCTGCTGCCACGTTCCTCATGGTGGTGGTGCCCTCGTCCAGTGTCTCCAATAAAAGCAGAAACCTTCAGACCCCAACTTTAGCGAATCCGAATCAACCTGCGTCCGCGACAGGAGATCCTGTGGAGAATGCCGCGGTCACGACCGGCCAGACTGAGGTCACGGCCGAAGACGAAGAAGAGGCAGACAACTTCTCATCCAAGATCGGGTCTTTGCTGTCATGGAAACCAGCAGCCTGGACGCCAAAAGACGACGACGAAGCCGAAGCCGAGGACACAGAGCCAGGGCCAGAGCCGGAGCTGGCACCAGAACCGGTCATGCCTCCACAATGCAACGACCCCTACCGCCAGCCCGGGTTCCTCCACATACCGACAACGTACGAGCTCAACGTTCAATGGATCCCGTATTTCGAAACCGACTTCCTCGATATCCCCGACCCCAGCTCCGCGCGCTACCCAACTGACAAGCCGCCGAAGTTCACCGAAGGCGGCCCACCAGGCGATGTCATTAGACGGTCGCCACATAAATGGCACAAGGACCTGATCAATTACACCCAAATTCTGCGGCGCATTCAGAAATTTGCCCAGGAGAAGGATTCCGATCCATTTGACCTAAACGATGAGCAAAAAGATCTCATCAGCCGCTCGAATTGGGCCCACAACCGCCGAGTGCTGGTTCTTGGTGATTCGATCGACAGGTTCATGGTCAAGTTCTTCTGCAGCGATTTGGGTAGCAAAGCCGAAGTCACAGATCACCCAGAGTACGGCGGTCAGCATACGACGCTGTCGTGCCATATCCCAATCCTTAACTTCACTATCTACCACTGGCACGTCGCATCGCTCTACACGTATCGGCCAGATTGGTTCTGGTTGCCGCACATCAAGTATGTCGCGTTCGAGGAACGGTTCGAGAAGCTTTTCCAACCGGTCTGGCACGAGGTCATCGGACTGAATGGCAAGAGCCCGGATTTGATTCTTTTCCAGTCGGGATCATGGGACGAGCGCGTGTTCCGCGAAGCTGGCCGCTTCGAAGACGGCGACCTCGAATTACCAGCCGACCAGAAAAAGAAGAAATACGATCAACTTTCTAAAGTCGGCCTTGGCCGGGGTGGACGCCAATTGGTCTGGAGCGAACTGGTCTTTTTCAAATCCCGAATGGAAAAATTCATCACGTTTGTTCGCGACCGGTTCGGCGCCGAGACGCCGCTCATGTACCGGTCGTTGACCACGCGCAAGGAGTCAGCTTCGATGGACCTTGCCGGAATCAACATGGACCGGATCACACGGGCGCTGGCCACGAAACATGACATCGAGATATTCGAGTGGGCGAGAATCGCTGCCGCGTTCTCTCCCGCGTACATGGACTACCTACACATCGGCCAGGGCCCACTGTCGTACACCTGGTCCAACATGCTCCTCTACTATCTCTTCCGCGCGACCGGCGGAGTGGAATACAACGGCACGGTAGAGCGATTCCCCGATTCGGTCAAGCAGTACGTTTTTGATGGCGAGGCCGTCAACGGCGCACCGACGATCCAGGTCAAGAAGAATCCGGACACATCGGTCGACAAGTTCTGGGCAGAGTGCCATAAGTATAATGTTCATTGGGGTGGGCGGTAGAGTGGATCGTGGCAGCATATGGTTTCTGGCATTGTATGTAGATTTTAGAATGAGTTTTGGTTTGGTTAAGCTGCGAATTGTATTTGGAACAAAAGATCGTCAAGCATTTTGGCCGTACTACGCCGACCACAATTGTCACGCCACCATTGCTACATTAAGGTAACTGTTATCTACTTTTTTTTTGTATACGACATTCCATACATCAAACAATGCAATATAATACATAAAATTACAGGCAATATTTACAATCTATACCAATCACATGATATCACATACCCTCCATCATACATTAGCATCATCGTCATCCAAAACGCCCGTCAAAGTCGACACCAAAACGACAAGTCTGCCGGCCTCTGAAACAGCGCTGTCTTCGTCGTCAGTGATCTTCTCAGTGCTAAGGTCCCGGCCCACAACCCGGCGCAATACCGCCCGCACAAGCAATATCCGCTTGCTAAGCACGTCTTTGACCAACCTCAGCACACCCAAATTCCGCTGACCCATGCTCAGCACGCAACACGTCAACAGCCGCATCGTCGGTGCGACGAGCTCAAAGAATACATTGCGGCCGGGCCCAGTCACGCTGCTAGCCGGCCAGAACCAGGCAGATCCTGCTTCGGGCGCTGGGGTGGCTGATGACGATGCGTACGCGAATATACCCACGTCGGGATCAATGCTTAGAAACTTTGCGTTCTGGATGACTGTGAAAAGTCCAGACTGTATGATTTGTGCAGCGCCAGCCCGAGACTGTGCAAGTTCGATCAGAAACACAAGGGTTTCCTTGAAGGCTGTGACTTCGTAGTTTGACACTTTTCCTGGTCAGTTACCGGGTTTCCAAATCACCGCCAGCAAACATACCTCTATTTTCATAATCCAAATCCTCATCAATCCGCTTGATTGACCGGACCAGTAAGAGCAATAGATTGTACCGCACCAACGCGTCCAATACAAAGTACCGGCCAGTAGCATTCTCAACAGCCGCAAATGCGCGAAGTACAGTCATGGCCATAATCCTCGTCACGCCCTCGCCGGAAACCGTATCTGTCGCCACGCGTTCAATCAGTCTGTTTTCCTTCGCCGGTGAAGTCGTATCCGACGCCGCAGACCCGTTGGCACAGCTTTGAATCGTGCGCTGCAACTGCGATAGCTTACCCCGTCGGCGTGGAGGGTGATTGCAGATGAATATGTTGATCAGCGTGTACAAATCAGCTCTAACTGACGGTGAAGCATGAGGACTCTGCACGGCAACAAGTGACACCCGGAATATAGTATGAGCAATGCCGGTTGCCGCGTCCTCCTCCTCCTCATCAGACGACGTAGTATCTGGGTGCGCCGCATCATTGAGGCCGAGATACGGCGAGATCGATGAAACAAGCGCCGCAGAAGCCGACGCTAAATGCTCCGCAACTTGCGACTCCCATATATGCGCATAGTGTAGCAGTTTCGGAGCTAGAACTTGCATCGTTTCTAGAATGAACGTGTCTCGTCCGGGCACGCGATCTGGCTTGGTCGCAAGAGCCGCAGTATCGATCAGAATTACTCGTAAAAGTCGGCACCACGCTGCCAAGCACTGGCTCTGCGCCCGACGGAGGCATATAATCGCGTTGTGTCGTCGACAACCGCTGACAATCCGCTCGATCTGCTGGGTCACACCCTCTGGCGCTGGCTCCGATAAATGGCCCAGGTATTGCTGTTCTCGAACCTTGAGCTCAAGTATGACACGGACACGATTCAAATCATATAGATTGTCCGTAGGCGCTAATGAGTCGGAAGCTCCTGGTGTTGCTGCAGCCAATGGTGGTAGCGGATAGCAGCATGTATCGCTCAATCGAATGTCGTTGAATATGTTGGCTTCATTGCTGACAACCAATGCGTCGCTGGACCCCGAAGCTGTATTCGGATTCAGACTGCCAACAATATCCTGCACTCGGCCTGAAGTAGCGGAAATATTCCAATGTGTTGCCAATCTCTCAATGTCGATTTCGAGAAAATCAAGTAACTCCAACGCTTTTGCCGTCTCACAAGCAAATAAACTAGGCGCGATCCAGTCGTCAATCGAAGTCTGGCCACCCTCAACTCCACGCATCGAGATTAACATCTCTACATATTTCTCGAAGACAGACGTCGGCGGATCGCTTACACTGTGTAACTCAACTGCGAAGTATTCCAGCAAGAATGTCCGAGCAGCAAGAAACTGTAAGAGAGCGTCACTAGCCTTATCCTCATATGAGTCGGCGGTCACAGACTCTGGTTTCGATTCCGCGCCATCATTGTCAAAGTTGTCGTAACTTCGACTATTTGGCAATGAGAGCATGTCTTTGAATGTAAAGCCTTCCCACTGAGTGCCAGTAAATGTGACCAATGGCTCGGCAGAGACTCTTGTCCTGAAAAAGTCGAACTCCGATAATCGCAAGAGCGAGAGAGTAACTGGAGAGGAAACCTTGGCAGCGCAAAGTTTATACACAATATCCGCAGCTGCTCGCGCATACGCTGCCGTCCGCTTCGTGTACTTGCCGCTCGAGGCCGCACTAACTATACTTTCATCAAGTATGTTCACCACGGTCCTAAATAGGGAAACAGGTGAGTCCACGCCGCCGTGAGCATGATTATGTTCAAGCGACGTCGTACTAGCCGCCGTTGCACCGTCTCGAATTCTAAAACCAAGCAGGAAATGTGAAATCGTCGGAACATCGGACAACATTGACGGATCTGCGTCTATCGAAGGAAGTTCTGACTTAGCAGCAGAAACTCTGCTCGAAGCACTGCATAAATTTCTTGACAAGAACTCAAGAATTTCCAGCTTTAGGTTACTGATTGCTGTGTCCGAATCATCCTCGACGTCGTCCCAGCCTGAATACTGAACTGCCGGCCGCTCAAGTTGGGTAATAAAACCGAACATAACACGCCTTGATTCCTCGACTGTGTCCAGCGCGCTAACAAGTCTGTTAACGCCTATTCGTCGTCCTGACTCGACTGACTCAAACGTTGTTTTGACGGCGATCTCTGGAATAGCACCATTTGCATACGATCCGGGAGCTGGAATGTCATATTCGAGATTCAAAAACTGAGGCGCCCGAGCAATTATATCGAGAATTTTGATCGCCACAGATGCAATGGCTACTTGTTCCGCATTCACATACAGAGCAAACTGCGTGACAATGTAAAGATGAAATAAAATGGCATCTTCGAAATTTCTCATTCCCATAAGCGCCCGCGACGATCCAGGCACCACCATGCTTCTCGGGCCGACTCCCCCACTGATATGAGCTGGTGCATCATCTGCTTTCGAGAATCTCTCCATCACATCAAGATATACATCTTCCGTCAGAAGTATTCTATGGATCACCTGCAAGGCAACCCGGACTACTTCTGCTGCGGGAACCTTGTATTTCCCCGGCTCAGTGATGATATCGATACCCAATCCTGCCAGCTTGAACAATACAGTGTATATGCGTTCTTCGAATAGCTTTTCCATGACCCACATACAGGGATGGATCCGTAGATAATTCACGAGTCCCTGTGGCTTAATTGCAAATTCAACATTGACTCCACCACTGCCGACGTCTGCGCCCGACTGCATTGATGCTAGGGCCACGAGGTCTGTATTAAAGTTCTCTATGCAATTTCTGATGAATTTTAGGCAGACAGACTGCAGAGCGAGTTGCTGATGAGGATTAAGCTCTGTTGCCCCTGTAGAGAGAAATACATTATCAATAACGAAGTCGATATAAGGCTGAAGGCCAGATGGAGCACGATACGCGGCACCTAACATTTCCGGAAACGGAAGATCATTAATTGTGTCTCCCACAGCGACTTCGGTCAGACATTCGACCAAAGAGACGAGCGCCAGAACATCTTCATACTTTGGAAGCAGAATAGCAAACCTATCATTAAAGGAGATGTGATGTAATCCACCTGGTGCACTTGCCAGTATAGAGGGTGCTCGAGTCACGACTATCGGATTATGTAGTAGATAGGCGTCCAAATATTTCCACACCGCATGTCGCGCAGAGGCAGTGGCATCCTCCAAAAACGCTCGCATTGTATTAAGAATGGCTCCAGTGAGTGGTGTGTGACAATCCAAAAGGTGAAATAACGCGTCAGGCATATTGCGGCCACTTAGCTCGGTACGAACAATCGAGTTCGACATTGCAACTTTCTCCAGTAACCGAAGATAACTGGATATAACCATTCGCTCGTCATCGTCGAGCTCGGGTTTATCAGCAATGCCGATGAGTGAACGGGAGATGGCTGATGAGGCAAACATATTGTGTTCAGGATTGAAGTTTTGCAACTGCATGATGTAGTACGCCAACACCTCAGAGATATAGTCCCAGCTTATGCGATGGGTCATCTGATCTCGCGATATAGCGCTGCCAGCAGTTGACTCATCGTCCTTCATGAAAGTGTGGGCAGCTAAAGCAGATTCTTCTCCTGTCGATATAGAAGCCAGCATATCACAGTACGTGGCAATCATCAGCGGAGTCTGGGACTGTGACGCCCAAACTATGAAACCGTACAGATTCCCTTCCGGATCTGACCAAAATGGAAGCGCGCTGTCAGGACGCTCCGAATAGAGATATGAAATGAACATGAAAAATCTCTCTAGTTCATAATCGACAACTCCAAGTTCTTCGCTTTGCTGAGACTGGCCATCTGCCTCAGGATATTCCGATACAGGGTCTCCGAATGCAAGTTCTTCCTCTCGAAACCGAAGCTCTTTCAGTAAATCGGCAAAGTTTGAAATCACGGCATCCACTAAGTTTGACATCACCATTAGAAATTTCTTTTCAAAATTTGACGTCACGTTATATGCGACTTCAATTGACAGCGGTCGGGTTGATGGCGATGGTCCATGTGGATCGCGATGAGTTGACGTATGCTGTGGTGTTCTTGAAGACAGTCGATGTCTCATCTCCATATGATCCGTCAACAACTCGGACCCAACCGATGTATCATAAGCGAGAACCATCATGAATTCCAAGGCTCCTCCCTTCATAACGCTCTCTAGCGCCGGCCGATAAATATCAACACTGTAGTCTATTTTTGACGCCGGGTCTGAGGCAATTTCCCGCTCCCTAGAGCATAAGCCACCGAAGTAAACGTACCACCACAGATCAATGGCAGCATGAAAGTATGTAAGTTTTGATGGAGGTCTTCGACGCTTCTCCGAAATATACGACTGGATTCTCAGGGCGTTGGTGAATGCCTCTTTCTCTATTGTACTATTGCCTTCATCCAATGGCGCGCATAACGAGTCAAAACAGGCGGCGATACAAGTGGCGTAGTGAAGCAGGATTTGGTTGTAATTCTCGAGCATTGTCGCAGCTTCTAGGATTGATTTCAATTGATCGACGGACACTAACCCAAGCTGACAGAGCAGCACCAGAATTTGAGTCAAGGATTCATGCTCTTGATATGCATGATCTCGTCGAAATTTGATGCTCTCCACAAACGATTCATCTTGATCGCGACCCAAGAAATGCCCACTGATCTCTTTCTCCTGTAAAAGTTGCAGATTGGCGCGTATATCTGTCATGGTCTTGACGACCGATGTCACAAATTCCTTCGTAGCCAACTTCTTCGTAATATCGATGAATATCTGTCTCGCGTTTAGGTCGACCTGCACCGCGTTCTCCAAGATCATCCTGACGATATCGAGAACAAACGCTCGCCGGGTATGGAATAGAACAACTGCACATTGGAGTGGCTGTCGATCAAGCTCTGCCTGGTATTCTGTTCCATACTGGAGATACTGAGCAGCAATTTTTTCGTCGATTGACAGCTCATCGGCCAATAAGCAGGACTCGTTTATGAACTCGGCATTCACTCTGTATTCGAGGCCGTCAATATTCAACTTCCCTAGTGTTGTTAGGATACAGCATTACTCGTTAACTGCCAGTGTTTCATACCAGTATTCAAAGCATTTCTGCTTTCATCATTCTTTCCCGGGACAGCTAGAAGATTCTTGAGATCCAGCATGCGCTCATCGATTGCGGCCTCCAAGGTATCATCGCTACTGTCATATGCAGACAATCGCGCTTGAAGCTCAATGAATGGCGCAGTGGACCACTTCAAATGCGCCATCGCAACGCTCCCGAGATATTCTTTCTATCAAGCGATCTAGGCCGAGATCGAGGCGCGTCTCCCATCAGGCAGCGGATCAACTACGAAATCGTCGTTAGCAAAATAGTTGCGCATCGACGGTCATTTTCACAATACCAAACTCACATAACAAGTAAGCGCAGTCAATTTTGCCAACGTTTCGTTTTGTTGTAAATGCAATGCGTATACTCTCTCCACCGCGCGTGTTTGACACTGATTTCTCCGTTGCAACGAATTTTTGTTTAGGTTCACAATTTCCACAGAGATTTGCCCTAACCCATACTGACTTGTTCCGAGGAGACCCTTCAGTACGAGACCCTTGTGAGAATAAGTGCGAAGCTTGGGAAAATGATGCGAAGCTCGATATCATGTAAAAGTTCATAGCCCCCTCTAGCCGTCCACTTATTTTCCATACTCGAAGTGGACCATCTCTCTACTAGCTTCAATGATCCCTGTCCTTGTCCTGCAGATACCTTAAAATTGTCATTATTCTCCACGGTTACTGTCTTTTTGCCACTGGCAGCAATCGAACGAGCCTTCAGCAGATGTAGAACAGTATAGTTGTGACCTGGTTCCATCGACTAGTTTGGTTAGATAAGTATCCGTATTGCTGCAAAAGACGAAATCGATAGTGCGAACTTGAAGTGAGAAAGGCAATATAACCCACCTCATCTCTCGTCACCAATGATTTAGCGTGGAGATGCGTGTTAGCAGGTACAGACCTAATTGCCCCAAGCGAGCGTTGCAAGTCCTGGCCAGAAACATTCGGCGGCAGGCAAGAACATGCGAACCATAGAGCGCATCACCTTGACGTGTACTAATTGCAATTAATGCAAGTTCAAAGCCGTCTTGGGATTTACGGGAAACTGGGTTAACTATAATGAGGGATCCAAGAACTCCGCAATATATGGTAATGGCGTTGCAGCGCCTTGTGCAGTTGCTGAGTTAATAAACACTAGGATGTCTCGTGTTAAATAGAGAACAGCTGCTAAGTAACCTTCGTTGAGTTTCGATAATCATATGGTGACCTTCCATTATTACAGCTCGCACTCGTTTTTGACAAGAGTCACGCAACTCGGAAGACCGAGAAGGAGCGAGCCTCAACGCGCGCCACAGCAATGACGAAGTAAACGTGTGGCGGCTCTTAAAGTCTAGGTTGCTGCACAGGATGTAGACCATCTACACGATCGTCGTTCCTGTGTAGATATTTGTCTACTGTCCGATCTACTGTCATGCAAAGCACCAGAATATTCCGCGCACCATTGACATCGCGGTCGCACTCAAAACGACATTCTTTGCAAGAGTACTTTTTACTATCCCCAACGTCGTTACCGCATCTTCCGCATGTCTTAATGGTGTATTCTTCAGAGACCAAAACGACTTTGCACGATTTATATTCTCGCGCTTTGTCAAGAAGTCGCCGTTGGAATCTATGATGCGACCAAGTGGCCATAGCTCTTGCCGTCTTTTACCTGATCCGCCGCTGTCCACCCTTGCGCATCACGATTTGTTTAACTGGGAAGCTTGGTAGGATGACAAGGTTGAATGCTGTGCACAAATACTTTGCAATGCGACAGTGCATATCGCTGACCAAGTTTTATATCCGGCGTCTTAGTTTCCCTGCAGCTTTTTTATGCGCCACCTCTTTGCGCGGGTAATGTCTTTCACCTATTTTCTGTGCAGCTCGTCCAGCGAGTGACAACGCCTATAGATATGGCCAATGTTACTTTTGCCGAGCTCGATCGCTTCGCCGTCCGGGCTATATCCTGTCAAGAATGTTCGCACGCCCGGGTCCAGAGATATTAATCGACCAGAAGACGGCCCGTCGACAACCCGCAAAGGCATTGGTACGCACCCGCAACGGCATTGGTACGCAAAGGTAGTAGTGACCGGTAGTCCTTTGGTAGACAAGCCTGCTGTCATAATTCAGGTCGTGTGGGAGTGGTACAGCGCTTTTCATGCGAAGAAACGCGTACTTCCCCCCTCAGTCTGGACCAGTGCTATGATGTATCACCATGCTCTCCTGGCGAGACTTTCTGCAAGATCAATGCTTAATCTTGAACACCTTCTTGTCATATGTGTACCTGGCATGTGCGGAATCATACGGCTTGAGAAGGTCTTGCAGGCGGCTTTCCTAATGTCGTATGGGGTTTTCAACACCCACGGCTTGCCCATGTTGTCAATTGCATCCTTATTAAGGAACGCCGCTCTTAGGTCCTTCTCGTATTTTGCAACCTCCTTCTTTTCCACGGCATCCAAACATCGGTTGTATGACCAGCGTCCGGTGCCGAACCAGTTTCCAAGGATCGCTTTCTGCTCTGTGGTTGGATTTAGCCTGAAACGTCTGGCCTTCTCTGCTTCTTCTTTCTCTGTTTGTTCTTCCTCTCTCTTTCTTCGTTTTGCTGCTCTTTCTTTCTTATCGTCTGTCCCTCATTCCGCAGTTGATGCCAATAGACAATCAGTGATTGGCTGGTCGGATGCAGACTGTCTTACTCCGGTTCCCGAGGCTTCAGTTACGAGTTCGCCAGTCCATTCGCGTTCGATGAGATTAAGAGAAGGCAGCCACAGTGTGCGACTGATTCGAGCGGAATCGTCATTCCAAAATGGCTTGAGACCAATTTTCATATTCGGAGTATTCTGTTCGCTGACGCCAACGCAAGGGCAAGGAGGAGCTTGAGGCTTATATATACAGCAAGTAAGTTATTCGAATGCTAATCAGTGGTCCGGATACTTCAACTTACCCATTCCGCATGCGGTTTCCATGTCAAGCTGTCAAGAAAAAAGACAGTAGTGGTGCCAGCAGGGAGATGTGTATATAGTTGAGAGATTTAGAGCAAAGTTCTCGGTGCCGTTCAGCGGCGAATGGCAGCAGTGGCAGAGGGGACAGAAGGGGGATATTTAAAAGTAGATGTGCCAGTTTTTGAGTGATTTTTTTACTGCTGGGCTCGTGTCACCTCAGCGTTTTCTTTCTACCTTTAACTATTCGATCTGTACTACCTTACGCTACAGGCGTGAATCGCAGCCCAATTATAGTTGCCGAAATTAATTTGTTAATTTCAATAAAATTATATAGACAACGATGTCAGTTCTTACTCAACTGACTGCTATTTATTGTATCACTTAGGCAGAGCTGGATAGTTAGTAACTGGATTGAGGCGGTTGCAGGAAGTTCAGTGGAACGCGCTGGTCGTAATTTTTATAACAATAATAAATATTATAACAACTATTATTACTAATAGGGGTTTTCACAAAAAAAAAATCAATTTGGTCGCCAGTTTACTGTGGTTTTATTAAAACCAGAACACACACTCAGTGGCGCAATGCGACCTCGAGTTAAAAGACTGCATCCAGTCATGTGTTTGAGTGTAGGCGTGGATTATAGATTAAGCACAACCTGGACCAACGGAGGACTCCCAAATATCTGATGACCAGATACCGACATTCCCCCGCGTCCTCCGCATCAGCTTTCAACAAGGCCGCTACGTTCTCCGGCTTCCTCGCACCCCGTCTTCTCTCGGCCGGAGACGCTAGCACTATGTCGTCTGCGTTTCAGTCTGGCACTAGCGATTTACTGCAGGCTGTATCAAGTCAATCGGGGAATCCAATTACGGGATTCACTACCTTCAAGAGCTACTTGATTGGTCGGACCTCGATATTAAGCCTTCTGTGAACCAGCTGGAGGTTGATCCTTGGCTCCCGCGGAAAGATATTGTGTCGTTTTGCAACGAGCATGATATCGTGGTGGAAGCATATAGTCCGCTGACGCGAGCGAAAGGTGTAAAGAGCCAGTTGTTCAAGAGCTGTGTAAGAGCCAGTTGTTCAAGAGCTGTGTAAGAAGTACAATAAGACCCCGGCTCAGATCTTGCTACGACGGAGTTTAAAGCAAGGGTTAGTGCCGATACCCAAGTCGAACAACCCAGAACGAATTAGAACCAATCTAGACGTATTTGGATATTCTATTAGTGAGGAGGATATGACTAAGTTAGACATTGAAAGGTATGTACCAGTTACGTGGGATCCTACAATATCAGGGTTGTAAATAGTTAAGTTAGAAGCCCGTAAGTGTTTTCTAGCAGGTATATGAGCATATATGAAATATGGAATTGCGAAATAGGAAATACCAGTCGCCTTGGATGGAGGGTGCAGTACAAAGTAAATTGGCAGTCAAGCTAATTTTACGTATTGTGATTGTATCGGTTGGCTAAGAAGATGCTGGTACATTGGCTGTGTGCACTCGCTATTTAGGGGCTTATCGGCAGACGGGACGATTATGATTCCTCAAATTACCCCTGAACTTGGTCAGCGCCCAATCTACAAGGGTCAGCCAGAGTCAGGTGCAAAACCCTCCTCGTCAATGCAAAATACATCCAGTATCAGCACGATCAGTCAACCAAACACACAAGCATTCGTTCCACACGAGAGTAGAAGGAATTTTGAATACGTTAAATATATTTTGGAATATATTACTTCATAACCTCTCATGACGGTTAAACGATCGACTCCGTTATCGTCAGCGTCAGCACTATTGATGCCCAAATCACCACGGAACACGAAGACGAATCGCAATAGCCCGAGTAATGGTCAATCGATATCAACGGCTAACGGAATAGAAAGGGGCTCGGATGTTATGGTATGTACATTATAGTGGTACTTTGTTTTCAACCGCCAGTGCAACTTCTTGCCGTGGTCGCGTGCCATGGCATTTCTGACTTTATTTGAAGCAGAATGAAAGGGAAAAGAAGCGGCAAAACTTCATAGTGCGGACAATATGGACAGTTGTTATGATCGGAGGCTTTGCTGCGTTGCTAGCTGCTGGTCACATATGGATGATCGCATTAGTCGCTGCGTTGCAAATTCTCACGTACAAGGAAGTAATTGCCTTGGCGCATGACAAATCGCGCCAAAGGAAACTGCCATACGGGAAGGTGCTTACATGGTACTTGTTAGCATCTACGATATATCTGTTGTATGGAGAGAGCGTTATTTATTACTTTCGAGAGGTGCTACTGGTTGACGCTTTCCTGCTACCATTTGCGACTCATCATCGGTTTATCTCATACATGCTCTACATTATGGGTATGGACACGTCATCCAACCGTAGTGGACGTAATGCTAACGGTTGCAGGTTTTGTCATGTTCGTTTCGTCACTTGAGAAAGGCCACTATCAATACCAATTTACGCAGTTTGCCTTCACTCATATGACCCTTCTGCTTGTTGTCGTCCAGGCACACTTCGTGATGAACAATATCATGTCAGGCATGTTCTGGTTTTTCCTCCCTGCTTCGCTGGTGATCATCAATGATATATTTGCTTATTTATGCGGAATTACGTTCGGCCGCACTCCCCTAATCAAAATCTCTCCCAAAAAGACGGTAGAGGGCTTCATAGGCGCTTGGATCTCAACCGTTATTTTCGGCATGCTACTCAGCTATTTCTTGATCAAATGGCAGTATTTAATCTGCCCGATCTCTGTATGGACAAAAAACTTTTGCACTTTCTGCAATCCGCTCTGACAGACAATAGGATTTTTCGGAAAATGCATTTTCGAACTTAACTTGTGATCCGAATCCCGTCTTTCTGAAGCAAACATTCAATGTTCCACGCTTCCTTGTTCCACTTGTGAATCGGGTAACATACGAAATCGAACCAATCCACTACCATGTTGTTATCATGGCAACATTTGCCTCGTTAATGGCTCCATTCGGCGGATTCTTCGCCTCGGGGCTTAAGCGAACATTTAATATCAAGGACTTTGGCGACACAATTCCAGGTCATGGCGGCATCACCGATCGCATGGATTGTCAATACATCATGGGTTTCTTTGCTTATATGTACTATACGAGTTTCATTGCCGTCCACCCCATAACTATCGAGTGCGTTCTCAATATCGCCATTAGCAGCCTCAACAAGGAGGAACAATTGCAGCTGGTGTCCTCGATGCACAAATATCTATATAATCAAGGCTACACCCCAACCGATGCATCGCGGTGTCTAGGTGTCTAAGTGTAAGCTGGAAAGCAATGGAATGTGTACGAATAAATCGTTGTCGATGTATCAGGTGCGATGTAAGATCAAAATGTTAGAAGCAAATATGAAGCTGAATATGAAGGACTGTACAATATATTCACTACATAGTAACCAGAATTCATTATTTCGTCTACCTGGGAATCTGGATACGATAAATATTGCGAACAGCAGGTATCTGTATGGATCAGCCCCGTTGAACTTATTTCATCTCTTTTTGCTTGAATGGATTGTACATTCGTGCTGGTCTGCCTGAACTGTTTCTGTAAGTTCTGGATGTGAGCACGACTGAGCGCAACAAATTCAACCCACAAGGTTGGCTGTGTCGGCGAGTAAGAGCAATCCAAACTAAATTCTGTTTCGAACCATTATATCGTTGTCGATCTGGTCAGACGCAATTCTTCTACTACTTCCATTCTTCCTTGGCTGTTGAGACCTTCATGTAGCGATGCCAAGCGTTGAAATGTCAGCATATGTCTATGCATGATCCGATTAAAATCACTCCAATAGATGTAGGGAGAGGGTCACTTCGAATTTTCCCCTTATCAAACAGCTGGTAAAATGTGCAAGAGTCTCTGCAACAAACCTGATGGACCTACTCACATAACAATGTCCTTCGATTCTGCTTCCTAAATCCCAACTTATGAACCCTGTGAGAAATCGGAACCAGTACACGCTAAACGGAATAATAATAACGGTCTGCTCTCCTCGCGGGAGCCGTTGTCGGTGGAATCCTTGTGCACACCAAGGCCTGCCTGCCAGTCCAATCCAGTTGTTGACATTGGCGTCGATAGCTCAGTGTTTGAGTTTTACCCCGGGTACGAAGACTTAATGCGCGAGGCCTTGAAAGCGTTATTGGCGAGGATGAGAGGACGGTCCGTATCGGCATCACCAAGGACGGCAGTGGCGTCGGCGCTGCATATTGTGCGCTCTCGTAGCCTAAGTCAGTCGGCATCTTTCCGTGGCATCATCTGGTAGCTTGCCGGCGGACTACCAATCTACGGATCCTTGGATAGGATCTGCGAAAAGAGATATTAAGAAATTCATGTATGGGACTCAAGTAGAGTTATGGGATGGGTTACACATCGGTTTTGAAATAATCTTAGTTGACTATTATAGTTAAGTTATGTATTAATTTGCGTGTTTTGTACACTGGTTCGGTATCATCATATTTGTATTGAATGGAATTTTCATCATCGCACATATTGCTTTTTGCTATTTTTTGCGAATGTTGTATATCTTTCTGCCTTTTATCGTATCTGTCGAGTTGAATCGTGCATGAATCGTAGCTGCTGTAATTGAGAACTGCGAAATATTAGGAAAACATATGGTTCCCAAACTCGGGTCGTAAAAATTTTAATTTGATGTCGCCTGCAAATGAGGGCATGCGGCTTATCGCGATGACTATTGCGAGGATCTTGTCCTTTAACATACGGCCTGATGCCCCGTTTGCATTCCAGTGATGGTCTTGGGTGGACAAACTGCTTTAAACTATAAACCTGAATCACAGGAGATGAACAAGGACACGAGGGAGCAGGCCACAGCGCCTTATCTGGCCTGTGTCTTATCTGGCGTTGGCGCCTTGGCACATGAACGACGCCAAAGCTCCGATTGGAAATACACTACTGTAATTCATTGACGGCCAACGGCGAGTATCCCACTTATGCAACATATGTACTCGGCCACCTCATATTTCTACTGAGTACTGTCTGAGTCAAATCATTTTCCTTCACTAGGCAAAACACTCTAGACTTACTACTAACGCTAAAACAGTGGTTGTCGATTTGTCGACCGTGCGATTCTAATTGGACAGCTTGGAAGCTTGGCTCAAGCTTATCTCGCAGCACACTAATTTTAGTGTGTGACATGCAGCTCTGTTTGCACCGCATCCATACTGTAGTACATCAAAATTACAAAGTAAGCTTAATATCATACCATATCGCAAGTGTCATAGCTTATTATAATGAAACTTATAATTTAATATAGCTACAGTAGAACCTCGTTAAGACGAGGTAATATTACAGCCATTTCATATCGGTTTAGCGAGGTTATCGGCTTATTGAAATGGATTATTAGCGATGAGGCGAATTTTTACAGAAAATAGTATCGTTTTAACTGCCTATCGGCTTACAGCGAATCGGCTTAACAGGGTTGTACTGTATCAACGCCTGCAAGCCGCCAAGAGGTTAGCCGGTGTCTACGACTTGGCTTCGCCCGCGCTCCCTCCAATCGGGGGCCGCGCTCTATAAGGGAGGGTTGTCGCCTGATAAGGGAGAGGGATTATATATATATATTGTGTTCCATGCTCCTTTGTTACTTTCTCTTTTCTTTTCTTAACGAATCCTTCGGTATCAATATACACAAATATAGAAAAATATTTTGTGAATATAACTATGGCTAGCTGTTGTTATTTCACTGATCCAGTTACGCTGGTAAACACATCGGCATGTGCAGACTTACCAACAAATGGTACAGTACTGTGTTATGAAGGTGGTATTTTTCTGAATGTTACAGGGATGGCTAAGTCAGATGCTTCATCGATAAAGCTTAACTGCAACAAACGATTAACTCTTTTGGTGATTATGACTGTAGTATTGTGTTGGGTATCAGGCGTTTCTGCCGACATCCTGGGCAATGTATCAGCATATGAGATCAATTCACTGGGATTGGGCGAGAGCATGAAGACCAGTGATAGGTCGGTTATCATCAAGATGAGCGATATAGCAATTTCTCAAGATGAGCTTGAGGAGTTGTTAGCAAGTGGAGATTTCACTTTAATGCCGGGAAACTCCAATAATACAAAGAGAGACATTTGCAAGACGATGACGCACCAGTTTGAACAAGTACAGCTTGTAAGACAGGTCTATGGTGGTCCGGTGTACGGCTCCGGCAAGGGGTTCTGCACAAATTTGGTACCAACAGCATATGGGATGGTCTGACTCTCAAACCCAGGCATGCACAACTGTACAGGCACGTTCGCAGACATACGTACGATGTGGAGCATGGTCCCAGTATCATCATGCAGACTGGCCATTAGCAACAGAAATGAGCGCAGGATTGGCTGTTCACAATATACATGTAACCTGTGTCAGGATAATACGCTAGTTAGATAGCTGGCCGAAGAACGATATCGAAAGACAAGAGGGAGGAGGCTAGAAGGATATATATATATATATAGTGTTCCGTGCTCTTTTGTTCGTTTCTCTTTCGTTTGTTAACGAATCATTCTGTATCAATATACATATAATTATAACTTATATTTTTATATATTTAAGGCTTGGCCACCTTACAAGGAGAGAGAGGAGCCAGGGCGGGCAATCCTAGGTGGGTTGCCACCGTCTCCCAAAAAAACCCCGAGATCGGGCAGGAAAAAAAAGGTGATCAGGACGGCCACTGGCCGCGGCCGTGCACAGCAAACACTGTGCGACGGCTACGACATGAAGCCATGGCCGATCCGGCAAGAAAATGGCACTTACCTGGTGAACAGCCCGGAGTAAATAACCGAGCTGGAGAAGGTGAAAGTGTCGGCTGCGGCTTGTTCGGCTTCATAGAGTCGGGCCAGCCGTGGCCAGAAGAGAGGCCAAGGGTGGCCGGAAGATCGGGACACCGGCGCTCCCAGAGGGCACCGCCCGCGAGGGCGATCCCGGCCGTACAGCACTCGCGCCAGATGCTGTGGAAATGCGCGGGATGGGGCGGCTCGACCGGAGTGCGGTATCGCATCACGAACCACTCGAGAGGGGGCGCCGTGGCCACCTCCCTCCAGCGCAAGGCGCGCAGGTCGGGAAGGTCTGCAGGGTCGGGAGAGTAAGAGGCTCGGACGAGGTGCTGCCACACGGCGAGATTTTTTGCCAGCGGAGGGGGAGTGCCCAGTCGACGTAGTCCTCGGCGGCGGAAAAAATGGCCTGGTAGTGCGGGGTGAGGCTACTCCAGGGGAGGACCGCGATGATCCACCGCCAGCGAGCCAAGTTGTGGGGATTGTGGCGGACCGGGCCAAAACCGTCGCGGAGAGCGGTTTCCATCAGAAGGCGGATGATAGGCACCCACAAGTGCTCGGATGGTTCGAACAGGAGGCGTCGAACCCACTGTGCTCGTGCCCCTTGTAACTGAATCGATAGGTCGGACAGGCCAACCCCCCCGGCCTGGAGGTGTCCAATTAAGATCGTATGGGGGAACTGCAGATGACCGTCACCGCCACTGACAGTCGTAGTCGCCGCGAGCGTGAGCCCATCCAAAATGCCCTGCGAGGCTGGGCCAAATTGGCCCAGAAAGACGACCTTCGAAAACAGAAGATATTGACAATACGACAGCGGGTCACATAGGGGAGATCGAAGAGGGGGATCTGGTGCATGCGACCGATGACCTGTTGGACCAATTCCGTTGTCATGGTTAGTTAACAGTAGTAACGGGTCGTCCACTCGATAATGAGGTAAGCATGGTCCTCGGGAGGTCAGATCTGCGAGATCTTAAGAGCAGGAGAATAGGTATAATGTGTCCGTCGTCGACTTGTCATATACCGCTCGTGCCCATCACAGTCTTTTCTTTGATCTGCGGCCTTACACTCACTTGTCGAATTGCAGTCGTCATTGTTACTGTCATTATGGCTGTTACGAATATTCGTAATTGCGACAACATTTTTGGTCGCGAATGAAGCCTGCGAATATTATTCGCAACAAATTTACGGATCAGTTCCGTTGAACTTTCATCGCGTATTTGATCTCTTTTGCTTGAAAGGATTGTACATTCGTGCTGGTCTCCCATGAACTGTTTCTGTAAGTGCTGGATGTGAGGACGCCTGATCGCAACAAATTCAATCTACAATGTCGGCTGTGTCGGCGAGTAAGAGCAATCCAAATTAAATCTGTTTCAAACCATTATATCGTTGTCGATCTGGTCAAATATTTTCACTTAAGATGCGATCGATAGTGGAATATTCTTCTGCTACTTCCATTTTTCCTTGGCTGTGAAGACCTTATGTAGCGATGCCAAGCATTGGAATGTCAGCATTTGTCCATGCATGATCCGGATAAAGTCACTGCGATAGATGTAGGGAGAGGGTCACTTAGAATTTTCCCTTATCAAACAGCTGTTAAAATATGCATTTGAGCCTCCGCAACAAACCTGATGGACCTACTCACATACTGCATTTCTTTCAATTCTGCTCCACAACTCCTGAGCCCTGTGCTTAATCGGGACGAGTACGCGCTAAACGGAATCGTATTTGAGGCTTAGGGTTTCCAGTGACCGGCTTATTGCGTCAGGGCAAAATCATTAAACCGAGAAACTTCCTAATCGAGACTAGCTCCATGTCGGCGTGAGTTGACTTTCCGTTGTCATGGTTAACAAACAGTACGTGGTTCACACGATAATGAAGTAAGCATGATCCTCGGGATGTCAGATCTAGGAGATCTTAAGAACAGCAGAATAGATATAATGTGTCCGTCGCCGACTTGTCATACCGCTCGTGCCCATTACAGTCTATTCTTTGATCTACGGAACTACACTCCCTTGTCGAATTGCAGTCGTCATTGTTACTGTCATGGTCGGTGTCGCTGGGGGAAGTAAAGGGTGCTCGACTTGTCGCAAGCGCAAAATCAAGGTAAATGCATGTATTTGCCTCGCCGTATTTCCGGCGCTAACGCTATATTAGTGTGATCTTCAATCTCCAGTCTGCGGACAGTGCATAAGATCTCGGAGATATTGTTCGGGTCCCAATCTGACCACGAGCAGCCATATCGGTCAGAAGAAACGCGAAAGGAGGCCTGTCTCGCCAGTTGTTCAGTATGACAATATGGATTTGGAGACGCGGCGGACGGCCGCACGGGCGTACAAGACGATGGAACACAAGTTTGTTATCATGTCAGCCACACCGGATCAACTCAAAGTGGATAACAGCGAAGAGGTTGCGCATTTGCACGATAGTCCGAGCTTGACATCGACTTCTGCTTGTGGTTGCGCTCGGTCGTCGTCGTCGTCGTCGACGAGTATACTTGGGACACCAGTCGACGAGATCATACCGGTTCTTGATAAATACGAATTCGAGAAAGACGAAGATATAGCATTGGAGGTGGATGATGCCTCGAAGCAGGCGATAGTTCGATCCAACATCACGCGTGCCAACCCGGCCTTGGACAACGCGTACTTCCAAGTATTACTGTCTAGCTTTATGGACTACTTTTGTCCAATGACATCAACGCACTTCGATGGGGCTGTTTTTGACCCATGGATTTCATCCCTGCCCAATTTCATATCATCTGCAACTCCCGCGCTTGCATACGCTGCCAAAGCTGTTGTGGTGGGACACTTTTCGCGTGTTAGGCCTAATCGTGACCTGGATCTTTTCGGCACGCAGCTTTACGTCCAGGCTCTACGACACCAGAATCTCGAGGTATCGCAGTCAATTGAACGGCCGTCGCTAAATGATGATCTAATATCCGCTGGCTTACTTCTTGGACTATATGAGATCTTCTATTGTACAACTATAGAATCATGGGGCGGTCTCATTAAGGGTTGTCTCGACCTGTTCGAACGGCGAGGTCCACACGCATTTAAGACTGGTTTGTCCGCTGTTCTGTTCCAGTCGGCACGGACAATGCTCACTATCTATGTCCTTTCCGGCCTTGCTCCCTCCTTCCTAGCTGAACCGGAGTGGATAACTGTCCCATTTGAGAGATTGCCGCAAAAGCCGCCTCATCAGAAGTTGAATGACATTTTACTCTGCATTCCTCGATATCAGCGTATCATAGTGACATTTCGGCCAAGAGCTCGCGGACGAGAGAAGCTGTCTCTCGAACAACGCATGACGGCTGCAGCCGCATTTTTTGGCTTAGTCGACTTGCGAACCAGACTGGACAAATGGCTGATTGATTACAAGCGGACCATCTCAGGCATTGTCAGTGACTGCTTACCAGACAGTGTATTATATATAGAAGATTATGACAAGAAATGCGATCCAAATGCGACCAACGAGCAATGGTCGTCTACCCACCTTTTCAAGCCACCGTTGATCTTTGCGAGTAATGCTGTCGCGAACGTGATTCCCCTCTATTACACAGCGCTAGCGATTATCCAGAGAGGTCTATGCGGGGCATATGATTGTGCACAGGAGTTTCCATGCGGGCGTGAAGAGGTCGTGAATATGCCTCTCGAGGAATTTGAAAAGCTTACCGCGCTTCGGGTGGCTCGATATAATCGTCTGGTTTGTCAGTCGGTTGAATATGTGTTGAGCATGCGCCCCGCCGTTTTAACATTGAATATTGTGTACCCATTAAAGATAGCGCAAATCTTCATGGAAGATCCACTTGAAAAGTATTGGGCATTCAAATGGTGTGAGAAACTGGACAAGTGGTTCGGACTGGCTATCTCGATGATACCTATCGAAGAAGACGGCAGCGACAATATGATGATCCCACGGTTGGTGGATTTGTTACCGAACTGCCTGCATTGTGGGGAGAAGGTACGCGCGAATGGACAAAAGCTGATTGGGCACTCGCAAGGTCCGTTCAATTGGTGTATGTAAATATAGAAGCTGGGGTATACTGAGTTTGGAGTTCGGCACTTTGGCGTATATATGTCATAATCATTTCCCTTGTGTTAAATTTGATATTATCGGTCTCCTGAGTTGAAGAGTTATTGCGGCATTTTTTCTGCGTGCCTTGACGGAGGTTTTTCCGACAGAATTCTGCCTGCCCGACTTGACGAGGGATGAATTCTGTGGACAGTAAATAGCCCCGTTTCGCGGTCAGTCTGGAGTATTCCAGAACAAGACCCCTGGCGTTTAGCTAGCAAGAAAAGTACCAGTGCAAACCGAAGTCCACAAAGTCAGGCGATTCGGCTTGAAGCAGAAGCGCTTCGGGATTTACGTCCGTTTTGTTACGTTTCTAGCTGTATTGCGCCAGAGAAATTTGTAAACTGCAATAATACACTGCCTCTCAATCAAAATATGTCGCTGGTAGAGGATGAGCATGGCCGCAGATATCTGAACGTCATTGAAAGTTAAGGCTTGTGTCTTCAGTAATAATTTGGCTTTAGCTGTCCGAGAAACTCCCTAATCAGGACTAGCTTGGTGCGGCTTAAGTTACCGGTATTACGTTGTTACTAAAAAGAGAGATATATAGTTCAATACCTCTTGTAATCGCAGGCGTGCGATTGGCGTCTCGCGTCCGATATCAAATCGTATATCGACATATTCCGTCATTGTCATGACTGCGTGGCGCTATTTATCATTGCTTTAGTTTGGCAATCCCACTTCTTGACTTTCGACGCCGCGCTGCGTTACTTCGGTGAATTGCAATCGGAGTTGTTTTTGTGATGGTCGGTGTCGCTGGTGGAAGTAGAGGATGTTCGACTTGTCGTAGACGCAAGATAAAGGTAAATTACTATTATGCGTCGCATTATTCTCCGGCTTTAACTCTAGGTTAGTGTGATCTCCACGCACCAGTCTGCGGGCAATGTGTCAGATCGCGGCGGCAGTGCTCTGGTCCAAATCTGAGAACGGCGGACTATGGTCAGGTTAGACGTTCAAGGTGGTCTGGCTCGCCATTTGATAAGACTCAAAATGCCAGCCGGAAATGCAATTCTATGGAGCACAAGTTCGTCATTGTGTCGGCCACACCCGATCAGCTCCAGATAGACAGCGGCGAGCCGTTGTTGGTCCCGTTCCAGAACAGTCAATTATTAACATCGGTTATGTGCCCGACATCCTCATCTGCAACAAGCGAGTATGCATGGCACTATGCTTTGCGATCTTCATCGTCATCGACTTCCGACAGTGCACCAGTTGAAGAGTTTCTTCCAGGTCTCGATAGAGCATTAGTCGGCGTAGACGAGCCCATATCTCCATATGTCGACGATGACTCTGCAGAATGTATCATTTGTAGCAGGTCTGCCGCCATGTTCGCCGGGCCCCAACTGGGAAGCGCATACTTTCAAATCCTGCTATCCAGTTTTATGGATCAATTTTGTCTCATGGCTTCAACGCGATTTGACGGGGCAGTTTTCGACCCATGGATAGCCTCAATGCCCAAGTTTGTATCTTCTACATCTCCCGCACTTACATACGCTTCCAGAGCTGTTGTGGTGGGACATTTTTCGCGTGTCCGGCACAATCGTGATTTGCAGCTTTGGGGCACGCAGCTTTACGTGCAAGCCCTTCGTCACCAAAACCACGAGGTATCACGGTTCATGATACAGTCGTCGCCTAATGATGATTTAATAACCACTGGGCTGCTTCTTGGGCTCTATGAGGCCATCTATTGCACTACTATGGATTCTTGGAAGAGACTCATGGATGGTTGTCTCGGACTGTTCCAAAGACGTGGTCCACAGGCATTTAAGACGGGCAGGTCCTCTGTTCTCTTTCAGTCAGCACGTACAATGCTCACAGTCTACAACATGACCTCCAAGTCCCATTGCTTTCTCTCGGAACCGGAATGGATAACTACCCCGTTTGAAATGATACCAGAAAAGCCGCCTCATCAGAAGTTGAACGATATTTTGCTCGGCATTCACCGATATCTCCGTGTAATATTGATATATCGGCCTAGACTATACGGGAGGGTGAACCTGTCTATCGAACAGCGCATGAATGCTGCAGAAGCATTCTTTGGCTTAGCCAAATTAAAGGCGAAAATGGACAAATGGTTGATTGATTACAAGCGGAGTGTCTCAGGTATTGACAGTGACTGCTTACCTGACAGTGTATTATATATAGAAGATTACGACAAGAAGTGCGATCCAAATGCGACGAACGAGCAGTGGGCCACTACCCACTTTTTCAAGCCACCGCTGATCTTTGCGAGTAATGCTGTCGCGAATGTGATTCCGCTCTATTACGAAGCTCTAGCGATTGTCCAGAGAGGTCTATGTGCGGTGTATGATTGTGCACTGGAGTTTCCATGCGGTCATGAAGAGCTCGTGACTATGCCTCTTGAGGAGTTTGAAAAGCTGTCGGCTCTTCGCGTTGCTCGCTATAATCGTCTGGTTTGTCAGTCGGTTCAGTATGTGATGGGGATTCAAAATGCCATAGGCACCGCCAATATCGTGTATCCTTTAAGGAAAGCTCAAGTCCTTTTGGAAGATCCGCTTGAAAAGTATTACGCGTTTAGTATGTGTGAACAGCTGGACAAGCGATTCGGACTTGGTATCTCAATAATGCCTCTAGCTCAAGATGGCAGCGAGAATAGTAAAATGGTCCAACAGATGCTAGATTTGTTACCTACGTGCCCGCATTGTGGGGAGAAGATACGTGCAAATGGGCAAGAAACTGGTTCAGCAAAAGCCAACGTGCAATTTGAGTATCCAAGTACGGACGTTGTGTCGGGCTAAACTTGGAATTCGGTCGACTTATCTATTTCTATTTGTCCATTTCATATCTGTGAATAACCCTTCGTGCGAGCTCAAGACTTTTGAAGTCACTGTGCCATGCATTCTCGGAGCGGTTCGGCCAAGGCTTTGTCGCAAGATTTCGTTACATTGTGGTTAGTATATGTTCTTTAAGGACTGTGCGCGAAACTATATCAGCATATCCTTTGTGACCTGATGTGCAAAACGTAGTCAGGCTTGTGCTTCTCTGATCAAAATTTCCCAAACGCCACGTCCGACTTCCCCAAGACTACTAATCACGCTTCCCTTCTCAGACAACACCGCGCTATTTGGACTGGACGCGATGTTACCACTATTAGTCGATGGCAGCGATGCCATTCCAGGATCTAGGCGCACGAATTTTACTGTATTCTCTTCTAGAGCCATGTTCATTGCGTTGCCGTTCACATCGCCAGCATAAGGATCTCCATTTTCGTCTTCTTCGTAGAGAACATGAGTCGCTCTGGATAGAGCCACGTCTTGTGCCGCTAGCTTGCAAAACCTTTGTGGATCCCGCTGATATCTAGTATCTGGTTAGTGATCCGAAGGGCCAGCTATTCACAGGTACTGTCTTACAATCCTGGTACTTGATCTAACCCGGCGGACTTGAACGATCGCTTGAAATAGCTTAAAACGCGGCCGGCCAATACACGCCCATTAACTCGAAATATCGACTCGCGCTCTGGATCGCCCTCACTGTACATTAATTGTTGTTCATAACTTTTCTCCCCGTGCGAGAAATCGAATTCAGACGTCAACGGGTGCACGAGAGGATGGGACGACAGTGACGATATTACTTTGAGAATTGGCAATGCAAATGGGTAGAGATCCGGGAAGAATAGTATAAACCGGAAAATGCCGCCCGCGTATGGTCCCTTGCGGACAAATATCACTCCATACCATATTTGAGGCGTCGTTGGGGATGCCGAGACATAGATGCCCGACGGGCACAAACTGCGAATGTTGGCGCTGATATTTGTTAGTAGGTCCTTATGACAGTGGGCAGTATCGTACATACTATTCTACTAGAAGCTCTTGCAATGCAAACGCTGAAATAGTAGTCGTGACTGGCTGCGTCTGGGCCATATTTCGTCAACTGCAAGAAGTGGGCGAACGGCATGGACCTGCGGCTCAATAAGGAAGGATACATCTGTAACGTCGTGCTATTAATTAAGATTTCTACGACGACTATTGTCATCTGTCCCTTATGACTAGCAAAAATTCTTTCTACAATAAATGCTTATATGTACATGCTCCCGGAATGCCATTCGCGCGCGTATCACTGCAACTCACAACCTCCAGTCAATCAGTGCGTCCTCTCCATAGCGCTCCTTCAACCACTCGTTGGTCTTCTTAAAGTGTCCACAATCGAAAAATCCTCGCGAAGCTGAAAGAGGACTAGGATGCACGGACCTCAGCACATTATGAACGGATTTCTGCATCAGCCGTTAGCATTGTGGCTCACCGAACAAGGGGTACGGCACTCACACTAATCTTGTCAACTCTTTTCCCAGCAGGGTTTCCCCATGCTAAAAACACGACGCCCGTTTTTCGTCGCTCGGCGATGATGGAGATGACCTTCTCTGTAAATTGTTCCCATCCCTTTCCTGCATGCGAATTCGCATTGTGGGCACGAACTGTGAGACACGTATTAAGCAACAACACACCCTGTTCCGCCCACTTCGTTAATAGCCCAACGTTTGGGATCTCAAATTCTGGGTAGTCTTTCTTCAACGCAATGAAAATATTCCGCAATGATGGCGGCGCCGGAGTCGGCGGCATGACTGAGAACGCTAAACCGTGCGCCTGATTGAAGTTGTGGTAGGGGTCTTGACCAATTACAACGACCTTGACTTTATCGAGCGGGGTTAATCGCGACCACGAGTACACGTCGGGAGCAAGCGGTAGAACCTTTTGATTGGAACGGTGTTCTTGGACGAGGAAGCGCTTAAGGTTGAGAAAGTATGGCTTAGTCATTTCAGAGCTCAGAGCGGCGAGCCAACTTTCGTCCATAGTTGAAATTTCCAGTCTGATCTACTTAGCCATAAGTTGACTATCAATAAATATCAGCAATCATACTGCAATAGGTCCCGATGTTCTGGGATTAAGCTGGCGATCCACTTCTGCTTGTCAAAACTGGACGTTGTAATTCCTAGTTGCACTTTTGGCTGAAGAGTGATCGATCCGCTTGCAAGATCAACATAGCTCTCTTTGTCGTCGGTAGCAGTGATTTCCTTAACAGCTGCCTTGGTTATCTCTGTTGAGAGAGCGGCAGACTTGGGCGTGAAGAACGCGGTAAGAGGACGCGTCTTTTTAACCGTGTCACCACCGCGCGCCGGAGCAGAGGCCTTTCGTTTGGCGATTTCAGCGGACATTAGACGCGTTGATGTGAATATTCTGGAGTATCGGACAAGAAACACGGGACCGCAATCTAGCGCAAGATACGACGGCATATGAATATGTGTGGCTACTATAGTTTCTTGAATGGACACTGGAATGAAGAGGGGGTCATGCGGCTTAACCTTTGCGTATGAATACACTTCCACGCGACGCGTCGCAACCAAATCTAACACTCGTTTTTTGACTAGAGTCATGCAACTCGGAAGACCGAGAAGGAGCGAGCCTCAACGCGCGCCACAGCAATTACGAAGGTAAATGTGTGGCGGCTCTTAAAATGGAGGTTGCTGCAGTGGATGTGGACCATCCACACGATCGTCGTTCCTGTGTAGATATTTGTCTACTGTCCGATCTACTGTCATCCAACGCACCAGAATACACATCTAACAGTCCATGCAACACCGTTCTAGAAAATTGCAATAGCCAATAAAAACCTAAATTCAACAATGGAGCCGGCACATGACAGTTAATTTCAGATGATAGGTATATATTGACTACTGACCGACGAAAAGAGGAAGGAAGGACACGCCCCTGTTATCTACATAGGGTGAAATCTGAGCATTTACACGATGTATAACAGCTTCATGGCTGTGTTGCTGACACGTCACTGTAGTGCCAATGATATATTTCCAGAATCATGTTCAGAATTACAATTGACCGCCCTTTGTCACAGTCATTGTACGTCCCCAACAATGTCGTGGACCAAATACAGCTACGACAAGCGTTGAGATACGATAATCAAGACTATGGAATTGCAATCACCAGGTATACATTACGATTCATCGGGCTCGAGGAACAGGATTGGCATGGCCAAGTTGGGTAGCGGAGGTACGCCATGTGGCGAGAACATCGACTCGATAGTAAGCTGATAGCTATGACTAAATAAAGTTACTGGCCCAACGACCGCTGAATTGGGAGCTACTAAGTCGCAATGTGTATCACTTCCTGTGAACAATCCATTGTTGCGCATAAATTGCCGGTGTTACCCGAGGAATTGCGATGTGCTGGTATACCGTGTGCGTTGGTCGGCTATTTGTAGGGTATGGCTGACCAATATCTAGCATCAGTAAGGATCCAGGTCCAGGGACACTTCCAAAATAACTCCACCAAACCACGCATGAAAATTGCGCAGCTCGTTTACTTTGTCGATAGCCGCAATATTATGGAAACAGCTGCTGGACGAAAACTAATCCTAACAAGACAATGACATGCAGGAGGTTGCATTGCCGGATTAACCCTTCTTCCCGGACTTTTTCCTACGAGACGTCCCCACCGCCTCTGCCCCAGTCAATTCTGTATTATTATGGGTAAATAGATTCCAAGACCTAACCCCACTGATGGTACATGCAAAACAAGTTCTGCTAATGACTACGTCCCCAACGGAAGTTTGCGGCTGGTCCTCAGAATTATGAGCACCAAAAAAGTTGTTATAGCCGCTCGCGCCTGGTGCGGCGACCCAGTCTCGGATAAAACCCTCTTCAACTGAACACATCCTCGGGCTCGCCGAGTTTTTGTTCTTCCCATTCACGAGTGTCGTAGAATCTACGAGGTCCATACGTTTTTTTTGGTTTGCCGTTCGGATTATTTCCAAGCTAAAGGACAATTTGCACTTCGGTTGTGATGCTCTGCTGGCCACAACCGTCACTAAATTGCTAACGCCACACAACTACTCTGTTGCAATAGAAAATTGAATCCGCGTCTGACCCGTCTTGTTACCAGCTTGTTCTGATATCTCGATCGTCTCGGAACTTGGATTCTAGTGCAATTGCGCAAAGATGAGTACGGCACAGGCACGCAAGTTACAGCAGGACGAGATCGAGCAAGCTGTAAGTATTACTCAACTTGCTAAGGCATACAAGAGCTAATTCGGTTTTCGGAACTAGTGCGATTCCTGCCGAAGAAGGAAGCTGAAATGCACAAAGGACTATCCTATTTGCGGTCACTGTCGCAGACATAGGCGAGAGTGTATTTATTCACCGCGAGCTGTCCGGTCGCCATTGACTAGAAAGTACCTCACTCTGGTGGAGACTCGTGTCGAACGTCTGGAAGCTCTGATCTCAGACCTTGTACCTAATGCCGACATCAAGGAGCTGCTGGCGAATAACACAAGCGGAAAGTCTATCGCTCAGGCTGCGCTTGCTCATGGGAGCGTATCGGAGTCCAGTAGTGACCGGTCGCCGGAGCTACTCAGCCGTCGAAGGTCGACTGTCAAAAGTGACCTGGATGAATTACTTGACTTGAGCCCTGGCGTTCTGGAAGTTGATCCTGGCGAAGAGGTGGAAAAGAACCATCACCAACCGCTCTCAATTCACGAGTCAGTCCCTGACGAGGCAGATGGTTTTGACTGGGTCGAGCAGGATTTCGTGAATAAGGATCTCTCGGACGGTATGGCGGCTTTATCGATCAACCCACATGGGTCGGGATATTTCGGTTCTGCCTCCAGTGCGGTGTTGCTTCGAGCTTTGCGAATTAATCCCTGGACTGGCACAGCACTCGGTCCGGATGGTAGCACCGAACTCTACGGGGTTCCAATTCTCCCTTTATATTCTTCACCAGCGCCGCGACATGTGGCGGACGCACTGATTGATGCATATTTCTCAATATATCACACATCCTATCCGTTCATACATGAAGAATCGTTTAGAGGCCAATACTCAGGCCATATCGCTCGACCCGCAGACAACGTTTGGGAGATCTTGTTCAACACAGTCCTAGCGCTGGGCGCATGGTGTCTCGTGAATGAGTCCTCGTGTGCAGATATGGCGTTCTATCAGAACGTGAAAATGCATTTGACTGCCGACGTGTTTGAGACCGGAAGTTTGCCGTTGGTACAGGCTCTAGTTTTGCTAAGCAACTATGTTCAGAAGCGCAACCGACCAAACTCTGGATGGAATTTTATTGGCCTTGCGCATCGTATGGCAACAGGATTGGGACTACATCGCGAGTTTCCGGGATGGTCAAGTAGTCCGTTGAAGCAGGAAATGCGAAGGCGCGCATGGTGGGGATTATACATGTTCGATGCGGGTGCGGCAATTACTTTCGGGCGTCCAGTCAGCTGGCCAGATGTGGGCGGGGTCGATGTGAATGAAGTGTCCAACATTCACGATTCCGAGCTCACGTTCGAGACCAAGATGATGCCTAAGGCGCGAGAGACTGACATCACAATCTACTCTGGCATGATAGTTCAGTGCCGGTTCCACAGATTGACAAACGGACTCTATAATAGACTTCTCTCCAAACCTGGCCTTACAGCAGAACAGACATTAGCGTTGACGGCTCGTATCGATACCTTCGTGAACGATCTTCCGCATGAATTCAACGAATCGACACCTATTGATCCAACGTTTGACTGGTTCGTGTTTTGCAGGTATAGGCTGTTCTGGAGATACCGAAACCTCCGCATCCTGGCGTACCGTCCTTTTGTCCTGCAGCGGGCTCTCAGCATCAGCCACGCCAATGAGAAATCTCCTCTTTCTGCACTCAGTACCGAAGCCGTGTCTCCCCACACCACTGTCGCACCAGAAGTGACCATCAAGTCCGAATCTCAGATAGACAACGAGCAGGTCTCGTCTCTATTTGGTGACCAGAAAAGCCTTATCTTTGAGGAAACGGCAGCTGAACTGGAATGTCGAGAAAAGTGCATGCTCAACGCGCATGAGACGATTCTCTCGGTGGAAGATTATATCGCCAACCGGCCACTGTCGACAATCGCTGTCTGGTACGCGTTGTATTTCTTGTTCCAGGCTGGATTGATCCCACTTTTGTGTTTCTGTTCCGAACCGAACTCACCGCGGGCGGTAGTATGGATGGAAGACATTGAGCGCACGAAGGCTGCATTGGCAGCAGTATCGTCGCGGAACGGTCTTGCAGACAAATTTCTCGCACTGATAAACGGCTTGATTGGTCCGATTGTGTCGCCTGGCGCCGCTGTAGACGGGGAGTCAGCTGCTACTATGGGCGATTTTGAGAAACGCACTGGCTGGCTAAACGATGTGTATTCACTTTTGTTTGAGGATCCCAACGCGGGGCTTATGGGCAGTTTCACGAAAATAGAGCGGGATGAGAAGGATAGTGGTGATGCTTCTAGTATGTTTGACGATGCGTTTACTTTTGGGGGCTCGGGAACCGGCGCTGGCGTTAATTTTGGGAATTTTGACATTTGGACTTGAGCTGTCTCCGTGAGGTAGTGCAGTGCAGGTCTGATGAGTAATATGAGATAATATTGTATAACAGTTAATACATATGCAAAACATCTAAATCTAGTTACCAACTCCAATATGGCATTGCAAGTCAGTGCATTATTTTATTAGAGATGCGTATGTTACGACGTGTTCTGTTTTATTTACGAGTTGTGGAAGTCGTGTCAAGCCCTGACGCGTGAGACAATGTTTCCTCAATGGCCAAATGATAGTTTGACGCGTGTAACACTCGTTGTATTCGATCGGTGTAACATCAGAACTCGCGACCACCCTAAGCAAACCCACTGCGGCAGTTGCTATTCCCACCGCAGAATTTGTCAATCAGGACCCTCGTTCGACATCGCACGGAAGCAGACAAATAGCTCCACCAACAACAAAGGACCACTCATCACCCGCAAAATCAAGAAAGAGCTCTCAATCCGTCAATCCCCGTAGCGTCTGGCATCTTGCTCCACTAATTCACTCACACAATGCCAAAGCGACCGTTAGCCGACAGCAGCCCCGAAGCACCTCACTCTCCGTCTTCCGACCTAGAGCGAAGGCTCTTGCAGCTTTTCATCGACTTGCATGCTAGTGATCCAACACATGACATATTTGGCGAACCGGCAAAAGGCCTCATCCGATTGCCGCTATACACATCGCGCACTAACGGTCAGAGCTGGCAAAATATATGTAAGAAAATCGGCTCCTGGGTTGCGAATGAGATGGAATCAGGTGTCGAACTTGATAAGTGTTGGATGTCGCGATACTGCCAAATTTCGATCTCTGCGCAGTCTGCCCGCCGTTGTGTGACCCTTAAGAAGATCTATGCGGTTAGACTTCTTGCTTTTCTCGCAAATCCTAGTGCACTTCAGACAGATAGCATACTGCATCAACGGATTGTACCATGGCAGATTTGCGACTAAGTCTGAAAATGAGTCACACAAGTGGTGCACTTACGGTGCGCGGCCATTGTGCCCTGGTCATGGCCTACCGCCGGTGAAGTGTACATTCACTCACCCAGACGGCACTCTTAAGCCTTGCCGCAATCAAGAAGACGATGTTCCTAAATGCTCATGTGCAAGACCCTGCTTTTAGTGTACTTGAGTGATATTGTTATAGCGCTAACAACAATAAGGCCCTCTTTGCTTTGCTTTGCTTTTCGGAACTTGACACAAGATTGACTGATAATTCAGACTTCATGAAATCTGTACACAGTTATATACGCCTTTCAAATTGGTCGTGGATTGAGCACATTCATATCCTGAACTAATATTACAATTGCGCCCGTCCAACCTCTATCGTGACTAAGGTTAGGTCCCGAAATTCATATCCAAAAGGCAAGAACCAAATACCGGCGAGAGCGGCAATAGTATTGTTCAGGATGTGGTCGCTTGGTGACATTTCAATAGATCGACGTAGACAAAAAAAACTGAGTCAGAATATGTAAATCATTATGTGAAAAGATATCTGACAGCCCTTATTTAACACTGGCATTTGGAAGATGGACGGGGGATTGACCCTGACCATAGCCGAAAAGAAATCCGCCTAGTGACGCAAATGTCGCTAGACATAAAACGAACGAGTTCTCGTATGCGACGGCTAGGAGGCTGCGCTGTTCCAAGTTGGGGTCGACCGCTATTGCCGCTCCTCCCGCCATTTTGCTTAATAGCAGGGTCCTCTGACAGTAAGCACAACTATGTCAACTAGCTTACTGGACGCTCTTGATTCAGATCTCGGAAGTGCGGCTTAGCCCCGCAATGTTGGTAGTGGGAGCTTAATCCCACAACTTCGCAATGCAAGAAAGACGAAGCAAGTACGGAATGGGTAATTTGTGTGTAACTGTGTCTCACGAAGTAATATGCAATTTAATAATTTTACTTCATGAGTAGTAGTATGCGCAATGAATTTCACGCGAAAAATATGACCGACTACTAATCCGGGTGAGCTGGTCGCAGGTGCTTCCATTTAACCCAGTCATGCCATTTAGGTTGTAAAGAAATAACGATAGAAATCGTTTGCGTGTCGAAGATGAAAACTTTTTGGGCAGATCGAAATTAGTGTCATCATGCGAGCGGCTTGGGAAAAATATTGATAGTGATCTCTGATTGGGTTAACACGCAGTCACGAAGGCAACAGAATGTTTCATCGGAGGAGCCTAGATAAGGCCGCGTTCAATATTAACGACAGGGCGACATTACAGATGGACAACGAGATATCTCGTATGATTTTGTACCTTCCAGCAACGTGAACATGGGCACGACAGGCTACATGTTACTAGCGCTCAGAACAAGAGAGTTTACAATGCATTTATAATCTCGACATTTTCTACTGATTTCGCATGGTGTTTAGGTGAATTTACGGGACATATCACCGTCGGAACCGCCATGATATACTCGAACGGAGTTTCACATTGAGACGCACCGGCGATAAGAAGGAACGCATGGAACAGCCAAACAATGAGTCCAATCTCCGAACGAATTCCATAATAATGATATTAACAGAGGCACTGACCTTAATCTCTCTACAAGTTAAGATCCAAGATATTAGGCCGCTGAATGGTAAGCGACAACGTTGGTTTGGCGCCCAATCGCGTCGACGAACATCAGCACGTCCCACGCCGCACAATTTCTGACTTCGGCAGGGATCAGCCCAAGGGCAGGGTCCGAACGGTCTGTCCGGGTACCGAGCGCAGGGAAATGTTTATCAGGCACTGTGAATGCGAACACGTGAACAGCAATGCCCTGAATAAGGCATTCACTAACAAAAGAAACCTCATTTATCAGGCTAGTGTGCACCATAATCAACTCACTGCAACAGAGGGTTTGGCCACTTCCTCTACGCCAGCACAATTACAGCCAACCTGCGTTTTTAATAGGACTGGTGAAAGTATTGAGTCTCCAGGCGTTGAATTCTAGACAGCTTAGAATCACGGATGGCATCCATGATCGCGAAGCCCCTAATCCAGTTGTGAGCTGACGCGCCTCGTAAAGAGTTGTGATGTCACGATACAGCCGTTATGACGTATGTCTAAATGTAGTCTGAAGCATCAGGTCTGAAATAAACGGAATATCCTCAATTCAGAAGAGCAATAACTACAGGTAGTGTATCTTGAGGATATGACACAATGAAGACCGGAGGCCAAGTCAGGAATTCAACTGTATAAATAGAAGAAGCAATTACCTTGGACGACAATCAATTGACACGAGTCAATTGAGTTGGACATCCACCTCATTTCTTTAACAAATTCTCATTGAACGTTCATCTTTCAGTGCAACAACTGAACAACAGCATCTATTTATTTTCATTGATTCGCTTTGTAATATCTATGTCTTTTATTGGTCTGTAGAGGCTCGGCCCGAGGCGCAGGAAGAGATATTTATAGGTGTGCTGAGTCCCCGTTGAGTCCTGATAGTTATTATTTCTAATATATATAGTTACAAGTCATCTCACTTGCGTAGCATATAGTGCTAACCCCTTGACTCCTAACACCGCCAAGGAAAATTAAACCAAAACGCCTTTTAATATTAAAGAAGTCAACCGTTGTCCCGCTATATGCCATCTGAACTTCTTCATCATGGCTGCAAACAATATATACCAGCAGCAACCTAACTCCATATATCTCACCCTTCGTGCACCTTTCTAAGAGTAGCAATATCCAACTTCTTCATCTTCATCATTTCGACAGTGACGCGATCTGCTTTGGCCCTGTCGGGATCACTGAGCATCTCCTTCAACGCAGTCGGAACAATCTGCCAGGACACCCCAAATTTATCAGCCAGCCAACCGCATTGGCGTTTCGCTTCGTCGCCGCCCTCGCCCAACTTCTTCCAGAAGTAATCCACCTCGTCTTGACTGGCACAGTCGACCTGAAAAGAAATGGACTCGTTGAACTTGAATTGCGGTCCCCCGTTTAGCGCGACGAACGAGTGGTCATCGAGCTTGAATTCGACGACGAGCACGCTTCCCGGTTCTTGACCGTGGATCTCCTTGCCTGCCTCCGTGTATCGCTGTACGTGAGTGATTTTCGAATTCTTGAAGATGGACGTGTAGTAGTTGGCGGCCTCTTCGGCCTGGCCATTGAACCAAAGACAGGTGGTGATCTTATTCAGGGACATGTTGTTGCTGTTGACTTTCGGCTATGGCTTTTGTCTATCGACGATAAAGACCATGGTTTTCATCGGTAAAGATGCTACTGCGAGCAGACAAGTCGGTTTTACCCCACCTTACCACTATCATGAATACTCATTTGCGGTCATTGTACGCAGACCCCTAACCTGCGTAATGGCGTCATCGCGACGTCACTATAATAATTTTACATAAAACAAAATGTTAGGCGAACAAACTGCCAGGCGCCCTAAAATGACAGTCCCGCATTTAATGAAACGAGCTTAACAATATCAATACTGTCTTGTGTTTGGCTTTGTCTGTTGTGTTTTCCGCCATCTGAGTCCCACGTGGATTTTGCTAGGCGCCATCTGTACTTGAGACTACCGGCGCAAGGGGCGTAGATCCCCGAGTTGTAAACATAATAGAATATTCTAAACCATTTCCATAATTCCATTACGTTTATCAAACCGAAGGATCTCGACACCATTTCCCGCATTATACCCGAACTTCGAGTGCGACTTCATATATCGAATATGGGGTGAGGTCGAATTAATCGCTGGTGGATCAAATACGACTATTCCTTCCTTTCCCTGCACAAATAACATATCCGGAAAATTCCAAGCAGGATCAAGATTCAGAATGTTTGTTGCTAGGCGGCGGAAGTCATCGCGGTATAAGGTCAGCTACTCCCGAGGCTCTGAGGGCCAATCCGCGGCATTTTTGGTACCAAAAAAAAAGAAATATAATCACATCGACGACTGCCTTTGGAACTCGAGTTATGTACAAAAACTTCAGTTGTATGAAAAGTAGTGTCAATATCAAGAATTCCCCCTTTCTGGACGACCACCGCGATTTAAGAGCCATATTATCGGACGAGCATATTGCATTTAAGTTAGGGTCAGGAATAGCAAGTTTTCGAAACTTGTTCGGTTCTCTTGCCGTCCCACACATAAACCAAGTAACTTGTTAAAGATCATATTATTCACTGACCTGGCGAACCGATTTCAGAAGTTGTGAACGATCCCACCAGATATACTCCACGTGTAGCACGTGCCCAACAAATGTGATGTGGCAACCGAGAGTAACCGTTCTCGCACTTTGCCGGCGGAAAAGCCGAGTGCACCGCTCGCATTTACCTCCGGCGATAACTCCGATGTTACCGCATTCCACTCTCAAATCAAACATTTTTGCCGATAGTGGCGTCTAAGCGCAGTTTCTAGAATGGACAAGTAATATCAATCATGGACAACAAATCGTCTCATCCATTATACATCTGTATCCTTCAAGCTACTACTACACTATAGCCAACCCTTCCACTTCTAAACTATATTAACAACTCCATATATGAAACCGTATAATGTATAACCAATTCTAATAAACAAGATCAAGAAATAGAAACCCCTGATAAATGAACAAAGACCATCCCAAAGAAACTCAAATAATGCTTGACATTAAAAATAGTGTGGTGAGGAGAATGAGGATAGACAATATATCGTCCGTAATGCGAGGAGAAATGTTCGTGAGATACCAAAGCCGATGCGCAAACCTATCTTTGCGCCCGTCGGCTTCGGTGGTAAGGTAGCAAGTATACCCGGAAACCCAGCTGAGCACCATGATAACTCTAAGAATCGAAATGCAAAAGACCATCATCTAATAACACCGTCCCAACTTTATCAAAAGAAAAGACAACACCCAGACGAAAAAATAAGAACCCAAGAAACTATTTACCAACCGAACGATTCAGCGTGGAAATCGACATTATACTCCTCCCACAGCAGATCCGAGCAAGCGTTGCGGGTCTCCCGAACGATAGTAGCCGGTCCACAGACCGCGGCAGCGAGTGCAATGTTCTTGTCACCGCCATAGTCCTCGACAGCCTTACGCAGACTGTCCCTCACATATTCCCGAATATTAGGGCGGCCCTGCTCCTTAGTAACCCATAGCTTGAAGTTGACACCGTATTTCTCATTGTCGAGGTCAGCCCAGGAAGCAAACGATCTATCTGGAACAACCCATAGGAAGTCGATCTCTGGAGCAATGTCACCAATTGCCTCAAAACTTCGGACAATCTCGATTGCCTCTGGATAAGTGTACGAGACACCGGCTCCACCAGCGATAAGAACAACCTTGCGGACGCCATCGAAAGAGTGTTGATTTCCATACGGGCCATGAACATTAACAAGATGCTCGCCTTCGGTATTGAACAAAGTCCGCGAGAATCCCTTGCGGGCACGAATGATGAGATCAAGTGTGTCAGCTCCACTAAATAGTTGTAAGTAGCCTTCCAACGTAAATAAACAAGATAAACATACGGAGGAGACGCAATCGTAAAAGGATGGTACTGGAATTTGGCTAGATTGGTGATGGAGATGTACACGTACTGACCGGTGGTCCAGTGAATTTCAGAGAACGTGGTTTTGGGGTTCATGCAAAGCTTAACCGTATCGCCAGAAAGGTTCTTAGAAACACCCACAACGTGATGAACATTCTTGAAGCGTGTGAATCGGTCCCAGGCAAATATGACTGCACAAGTGATGACATAAGGCTTAGTGCGCTGCCAGTGGAAGAAGAGGAATGGAAGAGGGAGAACCAAGAACCAGACGTGGAAATAGAGGAAAAGCTCATAGAGACGAGCACGGAGAGGAGCAAGCGAAGTTCCAAGGATGATGCCGAAGCAGGTAGTCGCAATCAGGCCTACAATAGCTTCGTTGTTCACCTTAACACGAGTGCTGATGGGAATAACAGCGCAATAGGCGAAGACGTGAGCAATGGCAGTGATGCAGACGACACGGCCGACGTGCTTGTGAAGAATGATGTAACCCTCATGCGACCATCCAGTCCACTCGACCAATAAACCAGTCTTGGAGCCGAGCAAGAACAGGATTGGCATGTTGACAATTGAGACCAGACCAACCCGATTTCCGAAAATCTGAGTAGACGACGCACCACCGTGGACAAATGTATAGAGAATGTTAAGCCCAAGATAGCCAGCGATAATGAGCATGGTACCATATGACTCGGCGTAGCGACCCGGCGGCTGGTAAATGAGAACAGAGGTGGTTTTGCGAAGCACCTTTGCAACCATTGAGACTGGTCGTGGAGCACCATTGTTAGTAGGAATCAGCGGTGTCTTTTCGTTTGTTGCTCGTCGAATGGTTTTCTTGAACTGAACGGTGTAGAAATGAGCGACAACAGCAGCGGCGAAAAAGGCGACGACAATGATGTTGTAGGAGAGGTAGAACTGGCGCGACCAGTCCCGTCCTCGGTCGTCGAACTCTTCCTGCATCATGACGGCCCACTCCTCGGGAGTGTAGGTCATGTTCTCGGCCTCGTTGTAGTATTCCGACATGATGGGAGATGTGATCGGACTTGGGGAACGATGAAGGACGATGCTAAGAGAAGGGGTAGAAGAGCCAAGTGGAAGAGGAGGGAGCATGTATAATAAAAGAGGATGGCGGTGCGCAGGATGGCGCTGACCTGAGGGAGAGCCAGGGTTAGGGTGCAGCAGCCGATAAGTCGTGTGGCTCATATCAGAGCGCTCACACCACGCTGCCAAAACAGGCAGCGTGCTCCGACTTCGCGGGCAACAAACCCTCCTGCTTTGTCAGTCCATAGGTTTTTTAGCGGCCCTGCTCCCTCTCACTGACGCTATCGCTACCTCCGCGCAGCTCCTTGCAGTCTACAAATACGCAATTAAATATCATAATAATTATCATACGCGAGTTGCTCCGGTTTCGGTTGCGGTTTACTAGTGTGACATCAGCACAACGCCGCTCAAGAGAAGGGGGCGTAAGGTGGAGTTCGCAGTGTCGGGCATCCCGAACACGGCATTGCTGCATCTTCACCGCTTATCGATTCACTATCCTCTGTCTGGCATAGTCTAAACCTTGTCGCGACAATTTTTCTACATAACTGCCGCCAATATAACGCCTTTTATCCATAAACACGTCAGAGAAATGTCGCATGTCCGTCAACCCGCTTTCAGACTGGCAAATAGCATCGAAGCAAATAACAAGCCCCTTTCGTCACGACCGGTTGAGTTCATATCAGCACCTCCCATTTATTACTTGGCCCAGCTTCGCCTGGCATGATATATAACCCACATTCACCAGATCACACTCAGAGGGGCATATGCAATCTATTCCGGCCATCCGGCTACTCTCCAGATTTCCCGCTCTGCTCCCAGAATGATAATCGAGACGGCGGAGCAGTTCAGTGAGTGATGCAATCTGCTCCGTACTGAAGAAAAAAGTCGAAGAGAAAGAAGAATTCTCGACCGTTGTTAGATTTGCTATGAACCTTCCAATCGTGATCTACGGTGCAATGCAATGAGACTTGCCAACACTGCCGTGACGCGCACTGAATCAAAGACACGCAGCGATCTACGCTGCAGTATCCGCTCACGTATTCTCTACCCCAAAGAGTTTCGCGAATTTGTAAATTTATTGTGGATACCGACATAATTAACCCGACATCCAGCATGCTTTACAGACTAGATCTGCACATGAAATGCCTGCTTAGCTCGAATACGGAGATAGATGCCAAGGCCAGTTCAATGAGCGGGTTCATAGTCATGGATTAGCTTGGTTTAGCTTCAAACATGCCAATATGCCAAACTCAATCACTGTGGTTAGGGTACGCGATAAAAGTCGACCAATCAGCATTTAGCTATTTACCAGTTATCGTTGGCGCCTCGCCTTGCAGAACCTAATCGCACTCGTAAAGCTCAAATCAGGGTTCCTGTGGCGCAAGCACTTTCTACCGCGTCTACCCGTAGGACGACCGGCGGCTTCCGGCGAAAATAATAAAAGTCGCGATTTATCTGCCGTATATGTCACTGTATTGTGAGTTTGGCCGATAGAGGAATTGTGGCTGATTAGCTATGAGAAGCCACTTTCTGGCATGCTAAATACGGGACGCTCCTCAATGCTGGCTCGCCGAATTCGCAGTGAAGTCGGGTGATTGCTATTAATTCAGGATTTTGCCTGCGCCGTCTAATTCCCGCTTCTTTATTTTGGCGGACCGTCGCGTTAAGTCGCGGTTTATTCGGCATTATCTAGCATTTAATCCCACGCTATTTTTTATCAGTCTTGTTCAACCCGTTAATATTCTTCTTATCCACTTTGCGAGTATATAGCTGTTTTTTTTTCATCCTCTTTCTTATACCTCTTATCTCTCCTCTGCACCGTCGTGTTCATCGTTCGTTTCACATTACATAGAGCATTTATCAATCAGATTTGCTCGTGCTTATCAGGAACGACTACCGAGAATAATAATTGCGGTTATATAACTCTTGCATCCTCTAGTGATACGCTCTATAATGGCGCGCGCTACTCGCAGTCGTACGATTGTAAAATATATTGACACATTATGCTTTATTTTCATGGATAACTATCAATAACTGTGGGATTGCCCTTAGATCAAATACAGCTAACGACACTGCCGATTGCTGCCAACTTGACGCTCAAAACTCTATCTAGTTAGAGTTTATAGCTTTCTAGCAACCCTAATCCATTTGTCCCGCCTTCCTCATTGGCAATCTTTATCCGCTGTGATAAACTTCGCCGGGGCTTGGCAGGTACGAAACCCTCCGCACAGGAAGAGACGGGATGGTGGACGAATCATGAGCATGTATCCCACCCAATTCATATCCGTTGTGAGGTTGAGTACTACTATTGCTACTTACACTTTTCTATTGTCTATATTTGTGACTTTGGCCTGGTTGTAGCGAAGTCGGTATTGACGCATTGAGCAACAAAGATCTGACGCTATCGATGTCAGAATTTGCGTGCGACAAGCGAGCCGCACGCCATACAGCGTCATGTGTCACGTCCATCGCTAAATTGACATTTCACTACAGAATCAGCGATTCCTGTTCAGAGGTCCTTGACTGTGGAATTGCTGCGTACTACTGGCATCATATTATCGTGACTGGCAATGAGTTGTGTTCTGGGTTTCTTGTCTGTGCCAACTTAAACTTGATTCGTTTCGCAGTCAATTGTGCATTTTTTATGTCAAACAATACGGTAACTCTTTAATAACTGCCGGGATCATTTTACGCTTGCGGTGTATTGCCAGCAGGGACCGGAGCTATGTTCTGTCTATCGCTCCGGAGGTATCGGCGGGTTGCTGTGACGCATCACGGGCGACTAGGGATCATACGATCCTCCGTACCACTTACAAGTGGGGAGTGGGGCCGGGACTGCAATGATAATTTCGAATATGACTGTCCTTCGCAGATTCATTGCTATCAACGCCGCCCTACGAAGCCTCGTGAGCAGCAAAGCAATCGGACCCCCGCACAGAGGGACTACAATTAGATTGTCTGCGATTAAGTTATGAGCCCACATGCGCATTTGGAATTGTAGGACGACTGATGCGAAAAGTTATAAACTAACATTGAGTAAGCAAGCAAAACCTAACGCGTACCATATACACTGGCTTCAATCATCCAACTAACGTGAGCCATGCCTTGATCTTGCGCCCGTTGCGCCGGACGTCTTCCTCATCCGAATAAACTTCCCATGTACCTTCGCCAAACTCAGTAATAACGCCGACTAGATTCTCATCCCAGGGCTCAATTCCATACGCAAAATCGATCCACTTTGTCGCCATGCTTCGCGCTGTGTTGTACTCCCGCTGCAACTTGGCAGGATCGTTCCTAACCGTCGGCTGGTCGGCGATTTTTTTGACCATGCTCTGGAAAAGGTAGATGTTGTCAACAAAGTGGTGTGAAACTCCACTGTAATGCGTCTGCGGAGTGAATATTGGATTTTTCTTGTCAAGATGATAAAGATAGGCTTTCTTTCCCTTCTTGTCGCATCCAGGCACGCGCACAATCGCGTACTGCAACGCGTGGAACATGATTGCACCAAGTAAATGTACAGCATTTTCTGTCTCCTGTTTCGACTCCAGTGTAGTCGCACCAGGGATTAAAAGCGAAGGACAACCGAACTCGCTCGCGATTTCGGTCAGTCGGTTAAAAATCTGGGGACCAAATGTTATTTGGAGACGATTCTTTAAGTTGTCAATCACTTTGCCCGAGTCGAGCCCCAGTGCCCCTCTAAAGGAGTGCCCTTCCTGCCCGCAATCGCCGGCCATAAATGATTCCAACCAAGCGCAATTATACGTCCTCTCACAAGTCATTCCGACAGATAACGGCTCCTTAAACAGATCGTGGTCGACAACAGGTCGGTAACTTGAAGGAAGTGCGTCCCACATGAACGCCTGCCAGGGAAGCGTCAGCATTGTCTCCAGCTTTTTCTCTGTCGGGACATCCCCGCTTATCGTCTTTATGATACCATCAAAGACGCGCTGTTCTGTCTGGACTGAAGCCGGTCCAAGCAAACTTGCAATCCCTGACTGATAAATCGCCCGTTTAAACGGCGGATCCGAGTCTAATCCGTCCGCGGCGACAAGCAAAGAAATCGCAATCGCGCCCGCACTCTCGCCACAAGTCATAACTTCCCGATCGTCTCCGCCAAAGCCGCGGATGAATTTCTTGATCCAGCTGTACCCGACAATCAAATCGCGGATTCCCCAATTTCCGATCGGCTCATTATTCAAGCGTGCGAACTCGGCTAGTTCTAACGACGAAATGAAGCCAAACACGTTAAGCCGGTATTGTAGCCCGACAAACACAACAGGCTTTCCGATCGTGATCGACCAGTCCACAAAATCGTACGGGTCTTCGAGGCCGTAATTCGCGCCACCGCCGTTTCTGAACGCTCCGCCGTGCACCCATGCCACGACTGGGACCGGCTTCTGATTCGGTTGGGTGAGAAGATATGTGGGGACTGTCAGCGTTAGGTTCAGGCACTCAAATTCGTCGTAAGTTCGTTGTTCGGGCTCTAGTTGGCCACCCATCGCTAGGCCACCGACGAAGTTTGGCGTCCATGCTTGTGGACACACGGGACTACATAGAGCATGTCAGTGACTCGTCAATCAAACCATTCAATTCATCAATCGCATACCCCCATGTCGTAAAGTCCCGTTTTGGAAGCGTCTGCAGAAGAACAGATTGTCTAAATCGGCCAGGTATTGTAGCAAATTTAATCGCTCTGAATTGGGTCACTCTGCCCCCGCATTTGAGAACACCAGTCATCGGACCCAGGACCGGATGGGTGTAATCGATCGTTTGCTCCATTGCAGATAGGTGAGACACGCGAGCTGAGTTCTATGGATTGGACATTTAATGCGGCGATTGCGTGACAAGCAAGATTGGTCAGGAAGGGGCAGGAGCAAAAAGGAGGTAGATTGCCTCGAGTAGGTCGGCGATGCCCGTTGAATGTCTGATTCGATCCCTACACTGGCTCACGAGGCAATGAGGCAAGGAACGGGTCGTCGGATAATGGCGCGGAAGTCGGCGTCTCGGTGATCCAGAGTGTCGGAAGTTCCACTCAGCGCGATATCTGGTGCCGTCCACACCCGAGCAACGAAGCTTATCGCCTGAGGCATGTTTACATCTCGTCTTGTACGATACTCTTGCCCCTAAAATAGAGACGTTATATTCTGGCTGCTACAGACTAAGATGCATTAAATTCTTAGAATACGACGCGAATCTCTCAGCAATAAAATCAGCAGACTTGTGTCGCGAGTTCGGCACTAGCAATCTAGCACGTGCCGATCCCGGCACTGAATGCAGAACGCACTAAAACACCGTAAAAAACACCGTACTATGATTTAAATTTCAAGAGCTGCCGAATTTATCGAAGTTGAAGCTTTGAAGGGATCTGCCTAACATCAGGCTTAAAGGTCAGATATAACAACAGTACGTTTTAATAGAAAACACTGCGATGGATTATTGTAAATGCGCAAACATCGTGACGAGCATACAGACACTAATCCCAAAGAAAGTTAAAGCTTTTGGCAATTAAATTATTGCGACGTCAAGACCACTAAGGCATTAACCACCTCTTCGGTGGCGCTATGGACTTCAGCCATGAGTGTGTCCGCACCACTAGCTGCGTCGCGTTTACATTTGGTTTTGAGGTCGAGAGAGAAGGCTTTGTACGCTTTTTCTTCAGAAAATTGTGCTATTGCTTTTTCTACGCGGGTATATTTACGTTAAGTCCTGAGCCGGAACCGCAACGAGCAAGCACCGAATTGGTCGACACTTTAAAATACAAATCTGCCAGAACCTGGAAGAGGATGTTCGGTTGCGTCTTCCTCTGACCAATACCAGACTGCAGCCGCACTAATGACATGCGGATGAGGTGCAACAGTGCTTCTAGTTCTGCGGGCATGACATGGAATGCTTTTGACTTAATCATTGGATATATCAAAGCCCATCCTCATCCGCGCGTGCGACGTGGCCTGTAGGCACCCAGCCGTTATTCAAACGTCCCATCATTATATTCGAATCCCAGACCAACAATTCTCCAGCGCCGCCTCGGGAAACGTCTGTCCCGGTACTCCATCTATCAGGCGGGCCTCGATATTGCCGACCTTTTCGAAGGGACGATTTATTGGCATCACATGCGTTCCGCGACTCGCTTCAGTCAATCCATATCTGTGGCACACGACCGCCTTATTGCACCACTCCATCACTGCCTTGGCTAACGACTGGTGCTGCACCCGAGTACAACAGCTTCACCGTATCTGCAAATTTTTTTTTGGCCAAAGTTCCCAATGACAGCGGGACTCATTTGATGCGCACGACGCCCTGAGAAAATTCTCGAAACTGAATGAAGTGAACACGACTAAATGAGCGCCAATATATATAACAGCATACATGTGCAGACATAGCCAATAAAAATGCGTTTGCGGAAGTTCATTCCGTAAATACAGTGTCGGGCAGATAATGCGATGAATCGGCGCAAAGTTCTGCACGACATTGTTGGTGAGGTTAAAGGGCGAAGTCAAGGACGCCCTTGAAGTAGTCCCTGACGAGAAGAAAGATATGCTAGCGTGGCCCTGGCGGACTTCTCCAGCGGAAGCCCGATTCTGAGTGGGCCATCGCCGTCACAAGTTGAGACCACACCTCCTGCCGCGATAATCACATGGTGAGTATACCAGGAAGGTGGATATTGTTTAGAACGAACAGCGCAACGATTGACCTCTCTTGAATCTCTTAACAACGGCAGTGAGTGAGCGGACGAGCTTAAATGCTCGCGTATTGTCAGCAGGCAGAAGAAAGCACGATCTTGTCTGGCACGATAATACTTTGACTGGCGAAGCAGGTCCAACAGCGATCCTTCGTACCACGTCCCTCTGGGGAATGGGGAGAATAGTAATTGGCGGCAACTCCGTGCCCGAGAAGCTGTTCAGTCGATAATATTACGGCGACGAGATGCGACTGCGCGAACCCTAACCACCCTCACGGGCCTCTCGCACAAACTGCCGTTAACTATATCAATCCTTTTAATTTTACTACAGCATCGATCATACTGTCGACGAAGCATACAAATACCGTACGAATGCAACATACCGTGAACTACAACAAATAGCCAGTATTTAAATTGAGTCTCGTCTTCCGCCGCACAAAAGAGCGGCGACAGGCTCATGTGACAGCTTATACGCAGTCTAGCACGTACACAAAGCTAAATCATCTCATCTCCTTCTTCCGTGTCGTCAAACAGCGTTCGGTGGTCCTGCATCGATCTGAGTAGCGATGTACCAGGAATCGTCGTTGGGTGGAGTACAGTCAAATTGTTAAGCTGGACGTGAGCGGATATGCTTCGGCACTTCTGAAATAAGTCAAGCCGCCGCACGGTAACCCCCCCGGGTTTTGGCTACTTCGCCTACGTCAGTATCGGCGCGAAGCCGAGCGAGTTCGCGACTATCCCATGGGGACAATGACACAGCTAGAACCGGACAGATCGACCCAAAATCTACTCCGGAGCAATTAAAACTAGCGGAATCCCCACAAACCACCCGGCATCTCAAAAAAATTTCTGGCTTCATTAGCAGTCCAGGACTTGAGTTTGAACCAAAATGACGGCTCCAAAACGCACACCCCTAATCGGCATGTCACTGAAAATGTACTTCGCTCCCGCTCGAACGAAACAATATCTCTCGTCATTCGTGCCTATCTCACGAGCAGCCAACGCCTTCGGTGTCACGACGTTCCTCATTCCCGATTTCCTCTCCCTGGCAGCGGCATGCACCGCCCTGGTTACCACAGAAGATCGACGGTACACTACTGGCGTCGGCGCACAGGACTGCTTTTGGGAAGACAGCGGTGCCTACACAGGGGAGATTTCCCCGTGGCATTTGCGGGAGTTAGGGGTTGGGTATGTCGAGATTGGACATGCTGAGCGACGGAGAATATTCCAGGAATCCGATGATGATGTTGCGAAGAAGGCGGCCGCGGCAGCTAAGCATGGTTTGATTCCCGTGGTTTGCATTGGCGAAGTCGACCGGAACGAGTCCGACATTGACTGCGCCGTAAAATTTTCTGTGAAGCAGATGGCGGCAGCGGTGAGATGTGTCCCGGTTGACTCACAGGTCGTTTTTGCGTACGAACCTGTCTGGGCTATCGGACAACCTACGCCTGCGCCGACGGTGTATATTAATGCCGTGTGTGCTGGCCTGCGATCATATCTTGACTCGAACGGACGGAGGAACTCGGCCAGGATAATATACGGTGGCAGCGCCGGACCGGGATTGTTTACTGAGCTGGATAGTGAAACTATTGATGGCATGTTTATCGGCAGATTTGGACATGATCCGGCGAATTTTGAAATCATAGTTAGGGAAATTGCATCTAAGAAGTTTGGCGAGAAAAACCTAGATTGTATATAAATCAAAAGAATAGGACGCCTTCCGTGCCAACATAGTAAGATAGATTATTATTCATTTTAATTCAAACATTCCGTATTATACATCTACCGTACACCCATCGCATTTTGTACATGTTACTGTCCCAAAAACTCGTCTAAACTCATGCTACCTGCAAGCAAACTCTTAAACGGATCATCAGCCCCCCAACACAGCGGCGACCCATCCGGAAGACCCAACTGTTGCTCTTGCGGAATCAAACTGGGACTAATATCTGAATACACACCATACTGTCGCGCAACCGAGCTGTCAAAGCGCAATAACGACGACGACGTCGATGGTATAATAGCTTGGTGCGAAACCTTCTGTTCCTGCTTTATGCTTGCTGGAGTATTATGACCAGTCGTCTCCGTCGTCATCCCAGCGATCACTACTCCCAAAAAGCTCTCTCCGCCCAATTCGTCGGCAATCCATTGCCTGGTCGCCCCGTCGATCGACGCGCGTTTAATAAACCCCATGTCTTTGGTCTTGATCTTGGGGCCCGAAACCCGGGTCAAGTCGACATCGGGCTCAAACTTCTCGAGAGAGTCGAGCACTTGGCACAGCCAGCTTACCCCCTTCCATCGCCTCTGCAACCGCTTCAGTCCGTCCTGGCACGCAGAGAACGCGCGGTGGACAGTGGCGGCTGCGGCATGGTGGCTATTTGGTGCTGCGAGTGTGAGTGAGTGCCACAATGTCAGGGACGCGGAGGCGGCCATCAGGAGTGGTTGGGAAGTGAACGGATTGGACAAAAATGCGTTGGGCGCGATGAGGTCTGCGAATGCGATTATGTCGGCTATGCTGATTGCCGATGTCCGAGTCAGGTCAGAGTTCGGGTTGGAGAGCCAGCCGGGAATGTCGACCGAGCTCCTGGGATAGACTAACTTGGGATGATAGACAGCCAGAATAATCGCGTGGTTCCAAGTGTGCATGAGAAGAAAACATTGAGCGTGTTTAGTACGTGCAAACGCTTGGAAATTGTGCACGTCGAAAACCAAGTCGGCTGGTAGAGATGCGTGGAAATCCGAGATTTCCTTCTGGAAACCTTCGAGTGCAGATTGAATGTCGTTGTCAGCTGCAGGATCACTGCCATTGCTTAATTCAGAGGACGTGCTCATTCGCCGCTGTTTATGGCCGGCGTACTGGTTCAGCGTGTCGGATACCTTGCCAAGAAGCAGGACTAGACGGCATAAATATGGGAACGGATCTGTCAACGGCTTGCCATCGATCACCTGAATGAGCTCTCCCGTAGTCAAGTGTCCAACCTATCCGGGATCTCGTTAGCAATATTGCAGCACAGAAACTCCGACTCGGCTGACCTCATGCTCTATATGCTCCGTCAGAATCGTCGCGACACGTCCAGTTCCGCACGAAATAAACCGGTCAAGACAAACAACAGACCAGAACACCCTCCGCCGCTGCGCAATCTGCTCTTCGTCGCCAATCCCGTCAGAACCTTTATGCAGCCCGAGATCATAACTCATCCGGATTGCGAGACCGGACCAGGACCATAATCCCGAATCCCGGTCCTCACCAAATTCGTGGTAGGCGATAAGAAGCAATGCGAACACGGTCTCGACGGAAGGCAGAGCGAGATGCGGGATCAGGAGCATCTTGGCTTGTTCGGCATACAGCTCTGATAGTTCGTCACTGTTCGAACCCGGTAGCGAGGGCTTGAGACGTTCAGCAATAGCTGCCATGGAATATAACAGACACTCGCCCGCCACCCCATCGGATATGCGATCATCAAGGTCCTTGCGCCGCAAAAATGGCAAAAAGCTAGCCATGTGCTCGTAAAAGGTGTCGATCGTCTCTCTAGACGGAACAGCGACTTTCCACCGCCTCCGATTCACCGTCGAGTGTTTTGGGTCCACTCCTGGTGACGGTGAACGTGTCGGCGCATCCGTCGTGGGCGTAGACGCAGCAAAGTCGGTATCAGGATCATCAGCAGCAGGGGTACGAGTAAACTCATGTCGGCCGACGACGACATTATTGCTCGGCGTGACTGATAACCCTGGATTCCCGGCGCCCGATGTGCTGACGTTGACTGAGAGGAGACGAAAGCTGCCAGAGACTGGGGGTGCGACAGAGGTCGGCCCAAGCCAGCGGAAGTATGGCTGTCGTATGAGTCTACCTGGTTTACGTGGTTCAATTGCGTCTTGGATTTTATTTGAGACAATTGTGTCGCTGCCACCTGGCAGTGAGTCCCTGACAAGGTGTGTATGAGAAGTTGGCGAACTGGAACCTCCTGTCCACGTCATAACATGAAGTCCAGAGGACGGCTTTGTCGATTCGTCCGGAGACGGACTGACAGTCGAACTAGCCGTGGATACACTCGTGCTGCGCTTGTGCCGTTTGGCAGGAGGGTTGGCTAGTACTCGCTTGTCTTTGTACGCGCACTCGATTTTTCGCGCCGAACAAACCGCACACGGCTGCGTCCCTGAACAGCGGATCTGCGATTGTTTAGAAGGAAATCATGTGCTCTATTGGTGTAAAGGATACCTACCTTCTTCAGTTTGCATGTCGTGCAAGCGCGAGAAACTCTTTTCTGGCGGTGGACGATGTTCGAGAGATTGTCGCCCCCAGCGCGGACAAGATCCTCGAACTGGTCCAGCGCACCGTCAACCACGAAGCGGATCTTCGTCTCCATTTTTGCTGACATCCAGCTTAGAAATTAGGAGGAACGGGACGGGAGAAGATGGGAAAGGATAACCCGAGCAGGTGAGGACGAGAAGCGAACCGCATTATCGGCCTGCCGGCCGGTCTTTGCGGACGAACGACCGGGCCCCGCGGAGCAGCCAACCCCGCATTAATGTTGTGGAGAATTTCGGCGTGGGGTTGACATTATTTTCCAACCTTACGGCTGTCTGAAGAAAGAAAAGATTCGGGTCAGAAACAATTTTACCTTTACTCTACAGGACCCTTGCCTACGTCAGCTAATGCCGGACATGCTCCCGAGAACAGGCACGATAACTTAATGAAATGGAATCTAAGGAATGTCATTACAATAGAAACATTACTACTCAGCGAGCCCCTGAATGATTTCATGCACACCCCACGCGCCAGGGTCCGGTGGCAGTAGTTCGCGATTTTGCAATCCACCAACATAGGTCGCCCGTCCAAGCTTCGGCCGCAGCTTCATCGTGCCCTCCGCTGCAGCCTTCGCGACCTTTGCAGCCTCAACAATATCGCCGTCCTTGAACGCGTCAACAAATGGAATCATAACGTCCATTACGGTACGGTCGCCTTCTTTCGCCGGCGTGTGGACTCGGAGAGAAGCTAATGCTTCGACAGTTGCGGTCGCAATGATCTTTTCAACCGGAGTCCCTTTTGGAGCAGCACTCGATGCCGCTACAAGCGAATTGAACAGTGCGGCAAAGAATATCCCAAACACAGCTCCAAGGGTGCCGCCCATACGATCCTCAGTGATTCCGACTATAGCGTCAACAACTTTCAGAACCGAGCCTGATCGGGCTAGACCTTCTTCATCCATGGCTTGTAGAAGAGCAAGAACACCAGCCTCGATCGTAGTGCCGCAATCGCCGTCGCCCATCTCGGTGTCCCACTCCGTCAACTTGGGTTCGCTGGCAATGACGTTTTCTGCCGCTTTGCGCAGTTTGCGGTCAAGTGTATCGGGGTCGACGAGGATGTCAGTGGTGTACGAAATCGAGTCCTCGGACGCGGGTTTGATTTCTATAGACGTCGTTGCATCGTTGTAGGCGTGCGTCTTGGGCCAGTTCAGTGCGTCAGTTTCGGCGTCAAAGTATTCCAGAATCTCGAGGACTGGAACGCCGCATTGCTTGGAAGCATACGATGAATTGAACAGCGTGAGGGAGAATGCGGGTGCGTTGAGTGATGTCATAAACGTCCCGGCAACTACTCGGCTCGGCGTGATGCTGTAGTTCTTTTTTAGCTGTGCGACTGCAACCTGTGTGACTGCACGCATCTCGAGCGTCGACATGCCGCCGAGATTGTTGACCAGGAGCACGACCTCATCTGCGGGATCAAACGGGACGTAGGCGCGGTCACTGTCAGTTGGATCGATCATATACCGGAGCAGTTCGTCGATAAGACTGTCGATAGGCGGGATCGGGGACAGCCTTCGCACTCCCGGCTCATTGTGGATGCCCATGCCGATTTCGACGGTCGTGCCGTCGAGCTCACCGTACGCTGCCGGTCGTCCGGGGACGTGGCAGTGATCGAGGCCGGCGCTGATAGTAACAAGGCTCGAACCGGCGGCTGTGCCAAGTGCGAGAACTTCTTCATACGAGGCGCCGGTCGCAGACATGCTTCCAAGTAATTTGTTCACTGGATCCGTTAGGCTGGTGCAAGTTATCTCGAGACGAGAAGCCAACTTACATATAATTGTCCCGGCTAAACCGCGCCGTCCGACCATTCCGCCGTTCTTGCGCCCTACCGAAACGTCATCCGCAGCCTTGACGACACCGACTTTATGACCCTCGGCCTTCAATTTCTCACACGCAAGCCCAAAGTGCAGCATATCTCCGGTGTAATTTGTAACGATCAAAATGTAACCTTGATCACTCGGAACAGCCATGCACCCCTTCTGCACCTGCTTTGCAGACGGACTAGCAAACACGTCTCCGCAAATGGCAGCCGCAAGCATGCCAGCACCGACATATCCCGCGTGTGCTGGCTCGTGTCCTGACCCGCCGCCACAGATTACGGACACCTGGTTGCGAGGGTGCGATCTGTGGTAAATGACTGTATCGCTGTAGAGCAGACCGAGGTCCGCGTGCGACGCCACTGTACCGAGCAGCGCCTGCTTAACCAGTCCTTCTGGTTCTGGGAAAAAGTGTTTCGTCGCCATATCTTGTCGATAAGGTTGAACAGCAGGTAATGGGACCGCGTAGGGAGCTAAATATAAGGCTTCGTCGTCCAGCACCAGGCATTCCGTCCCCCCGGAGGAGTTCGTCCGCACGAACTTCCGATGTCGATCGGCTCATGTGCGACTCTTGGAGACGTGTGGAGTTGAAAGGAACTTGGTCCGGTTGGGCAGCGCAGGCGCTCCTCCGAGGCCCAAATCCAGGGGCCGACATTGGAGTTACCGTGTTAGGATAAGCCGGCCGCCGGACAAGAGCCGCGCGACTTCGGCGCCTGCGCCGACATTCCAACCCGCAACCGGAATCTGAGCCGCACATGCACTGGCGAATCCGGGTCGGATTCAACAAATTCACAAAGGATCATCCGGCATGTCGCTCAAACTCGCCCCCGTCTACAAATTAATGTTATATGTCAAGTGACCGCATTGATTTTGAGTCAGCCGATTAGGCAACAGCCGCCGCAACTGAGTAAATCAATGTCGAAAGGTCTGTGTGGGCTTGGGTAACGTAGGTTATAGGTATTTTGATCAGCTTGACAGCTTCGGTAGCAATAATCAGTTGCTTTCTGCCCGTACAGGAATTTGTCGTTGATGGAGGTGGAGAGACGTGGAATCTCGTTCGACGTCTTAGAACTCTCGGTGGCTGCATTGGGTTATAGTCGCTTAAGAGAGTGCCTGTGCCTACTAGAAACAGATTGTCCCTGGTAGTAGCGGTCGACTGAATATTTGCTGATTCTAGGATTGAATGGACATGAGTTACAGCTTGCAGAATATGGAGCAACTGTGCAAACCGCTCAGCCTTCCTTAATTTATCCATTTTCATGCTCTCCATGCGTTTTCCATAACCCATCCATCATTTTACTCTATCGCTCCGACTATTCGCTGTTGTGTTATTGAAGCGATATGTTCATTTATTGTGGGGCTGATTTAGCCAAATATACACTCAAACAGGTCATTGGAAGGCTTCATCGATACAAAGAAACATTCATCTGCCTACTTGACAGAGTAGGCGGGATGGTCTCCTGAGTTTCTTGGACTACAAACCCGGGTAGGATCCAATCTTACAGAGAGGACAATTGACAAAGGAGAGGTAAGAACAGGGATTGAGGTACAATTACCATTCTGTAGTCCGAAACGATTCCATGGTCGGCCTTCGTTTTGTGTTTGGGTCCTGGCTGGATTATCGGCAAGATATTAACTTTCTTACGGCCACAGAGTGATAGCAATACTGGGCAAAGAACGCAACTATATTCAAAAGACTCAGATATGACTTATTCAATCATTTTGCCAAACCGCATCCTTTGTTTGTTTTCCGTAATATACAATCAAGCTTTGTCACCTGCTGTCCCGCTACTGCCTTGATCAGAATGCGACGCAACCGGCTTCTCCTCCTCCTGCCATCCACCTGCCGCGGGAAAAGCGTGCCTTCTCCTTGCACCGGCCTCCATATCATGCTCCTCATCCGCGATTTCGAGAACGTCAACGTGATGGCGCGGTAGTCTGGCTGCAATGCCGACCACATCCCACGGTGTCCACGGGCTGCTCTTCTCGAAAATTTCGTCGATCTCTTCGAGCGAGCGGCCGGCGGTTTCGGGATAGAAGAAGTAGACACACGGCACCATTATGGCGTTGATGACGGCGAATACGAGGTACGTGTACGCGCCGATGTTGTTGAACGCGACAGGCGTGATCATGACGACCATGAAGTTGAAGATCCAGTTGGCGGCCGTCGAGAGACCGTTGGCTGGCGCGCGAATTTGCAGCGACACGATTTCAGCCGGGTAGAGCCAGGTCATGCCGAGCCAGCCGATGGCAAAGAACGTGTTGAAGACAAAGAGGAACGTCGCGGCTGCAATGCCGGCGCTGGTGTTGCCGTTATCGGCGGCATGTGCGGTGCCCGTGAGCAGGGCCATGGTCGCGGCCTGGCCGACTGCTCCAAACAGCATCAGCTTGCGGCGGCCGATTCGTTCGATGGTGAAGAATGCGATCCACGACGCGATGAAGTACTCTGTCCCATTTGCTGCGGCCAAGATTTTCGAGTTGAGCGGCGAGAGCCCGATCGAGTTCTCGTAAATTGTCGCGGCATAGTACGTAATGAGATTGATGCCGGTCACTTGCTGCATAGCCTGGTTCCAGAACGCAAGCATGGCGCGGTGAAAGTGCTTCTCCTTCGTGAAGGTGAAAATGTCCCGAATTCGGCCCTGGTGCTCGGCCGAGATGGTGGCCCTGATTTCGCGGACCTGTTCGTCAATCACAGGATGGTGGATGTCGACGTCGGCGAGGGCGGAAAAGACGCTCTTTGCCTCCTGCTCGTTGCCATGGCGGATGAGCCACCGCGGAGACTCTGGCAACTGAAGAACAGTGCAGACGAGAATGATTGCGAAAACGGACTGGAATGCGACAGGAAATCGCCAGTTGACCTGGCTATCAACAAAGTAGAAGCCAAAGTCGACCCTGTAACAATTTTGTTAGCGCATTCGCCGAAATTAAGCGATGCGTATGGCGGACCATACCAATAGGATATTGCAATGCCACCAGTAATCAATGCACCTTGCACCATGACCAGCTTTCCCCGAGCCTCTGCCTTCGCGCACTCGGACTGCCACATAGGCACAGTTGCGGTAATATAGCCATTTCCGTAGCCAGTAACAACCCGACCGACAATAAACTGCGCCAGCGAAAACGAAGAACATTGGATGGCAGTGCCAATGATCATAATGATGGCACCGATAAAGATTATCTTCCGTCTGCCAAGCTTATCACCCAGTAACATGGTGGTCAACGCGCCCATCATGCAGCCAATTTCGTAAAGTGCAACTGCAGTTCCTTGAATGGTAGAGTTGTGCGAACGCACAGGGGCCGGGAGACTATTACTGGTGTCAATAGATGGGAAGGTGTCAGTGAATGTCTTCAGCGTGAGCAACGAGCCCATGACGCCCTGATCATAGCCGAACAGCAAGAAACCGATACCCGCGATTGTGGCAACAGCTCGGTTGAGGCTGTGGCCTCGTAATCCATGGTATTGCTGAGGCATGTCGAAATGGAGAGGTGTGGCATATACAAGTCGAGTCTGAAGCCGTGGAGACACGATTTGGTAAAATGCTATTCGACGCCGTTTATATAGTCCTGAAGCGTCGAAAATGAACGCGGGGTATGGCAAATTGGGAGCGATTCCACCGACTGATGACGATGATAATATGGAGATCAGTTGGGCGTTGGCGTCACAGTTGTCGTCGGGAGGAGCCGAATCAGAACATGAACCATGGTAGAATTTCCAGCGTGAATGACTGAACGTTACAGATCAAAGAGGGGAGATCGGAATTAGCAAACGAGGACAAAAGAAAACAAGTGATTCTATGACAGAGATCTGTCTCACGATCGATGACTTGACTCAAGGTTCGTTTCCAGGCGGATTCCCCAGATTTTGCGCCCGAGATGGCGGATCCAGCAAGGGCTCGAGCCAAGTAGTCCCCACAAGCGACTTGATGGTCCCACCGGCAGTGCCTAGTTTGGACTTTCCGAACCAGTGTCTCGGGGCAAGTAATTCCGCCCGTTGCGCCGCAAAACCGGCGGAGCGGGAACCCCGCAAAGTCTAAAGCTTAACCATGAAGAAGCGATCGTCCGCCCGTGACTTGGACAGCCCTAACCCGTTCATTGTGATTGAATTTTGCCTGCTTCCTTACGGCTACTCCTCGACACTAGCAGATCTACCAACTACGAGGAACGAGTTCACGGTCGTTCACGGTCGCAGTATCGCGGCACGTCCACGATTCGGTTTGGTTGTCTACATTGTCATGTCTTCCTCACTCGTGATTATCAACCTAAACGATTGTCGGATCGAGCAACCGATAGATTCAGAAAGTTGGCAGACGTAGAGCTAACTCCCACATGAGCCCACATGTACACCACACGGCATGGAAAAGGTTGAGCAAGCTTCACATCGTCCGCTGGCCCATGACAGAACACCCAAATTGGAGTTCGCGGATTACGTTCGATTAGCAAAGCAACCGAACAACAATATCGGTACCGCACCAATTTTCTCCGCTCGTAGCCAGCAACGTAGATGTCGCGTGAGCACACAATCGAAGCCCGAGTTCGTGAGGGAAAATACAGGACTTTGTATACACGAACGGTTACCAGAACCGGCAATTCCGGACAGTGCTTACTGGGGCAAAGGGGTTTGTGGCACACGGGCGCAGCTTAGCCATGAGGATGACGTCACCGTCTCGTCTGTCTCCACATTGACTGCAATGCGGGGGTGCGCAGTCCAAACAGGGCAATGCCGGCTATTTCGTGGCGCGATGACCTACCTGGTGGAGTCGTGATGGTTCTTTGACAACTTTGCGCAATGTGGCCCAGCATAGACGAAATCTGGCCCGGTCATGCTGTTGGCAGCAGAGCGGTTCCGGCATGGACTGCCTGGGAGCCGGAACCGAAGTGTAATGCCATCTGGAGGGTGTGTGGGGACAACGCACATGTAGAGGATCATGCATTGCGTTGTGAAAAAATAAATATCGATCACCCACCGTGACGTTACGATCCCGCCCCTGTCACTGCACCAGCCCAACTCCTGCTTCACATTAAAACATCCTATCTTTCACTTCAACAGTCACCACAATGCCTACTGCCAACGGAACAAACGGATCCAACGGCAACTCCGCGCGGCTCAGCACGTCTGGTGTTCGATTTCCGGTCAAGCTCGTGGCTGTGCCCAGCAAAGACGTCGGCGTCAATGCTGCGCTCAAGGCCGAGGCGGATCCGTCGTTCGAAATCAAGCCGCGCATTTTCGAAGAGTTTGCCCTGCCGGGCCAGGTCGCGATCGTCACGGGAGGCAACGGCGGACTAGGGCTCGAGTTTGCGATCGTGCTGGCCGAACAAGGCGCGAAGGTGTACGCGATCGACTTGCCGGCTGCGCCGTCAGCAGACTTTGCTGCCGCAGTCAAATACGTCAAGCGACTTGGTTCGTCCTTGCACTATCGGTCGTCCGATGTGAGCAAGCAGGAAGTCATCAGCGCGACCGTCCGCGAGATTGCGGCCGAGAACAACGGCAACATCCACGTGTGTGTAGCGGCGGCGGGGATTCTGGGCAGGGAATTCGACTGCACGGATTATCCTGCCGAGATGTTCGAGAAGGTCATGGACGTTAACTGCAACGGCGTATTCTTCACAGCCCAGGCGGTTGCTAAGCAGATGAAACAACAGGAAATCCCAGGCAGCATCATTTTGATTGCCAGCATGTCCGGCAGCGTCACCAACAGAGTATGCTAGGAAATTATAATTATTTTGGATTGGACATTAACAACTGATAGGAAATGAACTGGATTGCGTACAACACGTCCAAATCAGCCGTTATCCAGATGGCTCGCTCGATGGCGTGCGAACTTGGACCAGCCGGCATTCGGGTCAATTCGCTTTCGCCCGGTCACATCCGCACGAAGATGACGGCTGTTGTTCTTGACGAACAGCCGGAGATGGAAGCATTCTGGGCGAGCTTGAACCCGTTGGGCCGGATTGGTGCTGTGCATGAGTTGAGAGGTGTTATTGCCTGGTTGGCGAGCGACGCGTCGACGTTCTGCACTGGTAGTGATATTGTTGTGAGTGGCGGACATACTATATGGTAGAGAGGCAGTTATTCCGGCGCAAGGCACCGGCGACAGTTTCATAAGACGTTGGTGGAATGTGCTAGCGTACATTCGTTCAATATAGACCGATCTAATGATGTAATAAACTTTGTTGATTCTTTGTAACTACAGTGTATGTTGATAGGCTGGTGGAGACCGTACGACAGTGAAGAAGCCGACCACTGAAGATCGAGCCCACGCCAGGACGGCCAGCCAGCTGCCATCGAGGTCAAGCCTGACGTCAGTCTAGGAGTGGCTTGGCCGGAGGATGAATGATAACGATAACATGACAAGTAGGGCTACAGCTATAATGATGACGCACAGTGACATGTATGAATCGGCAATCATCATCCACGGCATTGAACCGCAGACACAGTGGTCACCAATAAACCGCAAGCCAATCTAATAATAATATCTCCTCTGGATCTCTTCGAAGGACTTGCGGGTTGGCTGATTTGTGTGCCATAACCTTGAGTTGGGCAAGGGCAAGGCATCGTCACGTGCAGACCGTAGGTTTGTGTGACATGCATGGCTCGATCGGCGACCGGTGATGGCCGATCCAGGGTGCAACCGGAACCAACGAACCGCGAACCGAACTGGAACCGGGAACCGGCCGGGGCGGAGACATCAATCGCCCGAGGGCCCGGGATGGAACCTTCAATCGTGCCTGTGAATACTGCGACTTAGTTGGCCACTGTATTCAGCCGCACTACCTACCCAAAAAGGCAGTCTAGCTGCTGAATACGGGATAGTCTTCTATGTGACTCGGTTGGGACTGGTGGGTGGACTGCGGTCACGTGCTTGTAGTGCCCGAATGAGGCTAGTGGCTACCCGCGCCACCGTTCCTGAGCTCGCAAAACCGCGCATTCTTGAACTGACGCGGCCCGCAACTAACTTACTACACAGCCAGCCAGCCAGCCAGCTCGACTCTGCTCTCGGCTTGCCAAAAAAGCCTCATTTGCCTTCCAAATCTCCAGGAACCTCGGTCTCCATCTTTCATCTCTTACATCTCGTCGTGCGCACAAATCGTATATAATTTCATTCGACTTTCAGTTGTTGCCTGCGACTCTCTGCGCCTTACTGCGTCTAGTCGTCCTGTGAATTTCCTTATCTCGACACAACCAAACTTCCCCGCTTCACCCACATTCACCGGCTTCACCAATGCGCTTCGCCATACGCCGGCCTTTCGCCATCCCACTTTTCATTCTCGGTCTCATTGTCGTCATCGGAGTCGTGGTTACTTTCGACTACATCACCCTCCTGTTCGACCCCGTCAACGACAACGCGATCGACTTCGAGGTCCCAGCGACGGACAAAGACACTGGCCAGCCAGTCACTTCGCACCCACAACTCATTCCTAAGATTCTCCACCAGACATGGAAGAACGAAACTGTTCCCGAGAAGTGGAGGGCTGCGCAGGAAAGCTGTCTGCAGAGCCACCCTGACTTTGAATACAAGGTGCATATGTGATTTTATTCTGTGGTCTAGGCGAGGCCGTGCTAACTCATACCTCCAGTTATGGACCGACGAGTCTGCAAGACAGTTTATTGCCGACGAGTACCCGTGGTTTCTCGACACGTACGACAGCTATCCGTTTAATATCATGCGGGCAGATGCCATTCGTTACTTTGTTCTGCACCACTTTGGTGGCATCTACATCGACCTGGACGAGGGATGCCAGTCCCGGCTGGACCCATTGTTGACCTATCCGGCATGGGTGCGCCAGGCCACTCCCACTGGTGTGTCAAACAGCGTCATGGGCTCGACCCCTCGTCATCCATTCTTCATGCGCGTCATGCTTGAGCTTAAAAATTACAACTTCAACTGGGGTGTGCCATACATCACCGTCATGTACGCGACCGGTCCGCTGTTCCTGTCGGTCATCTGGAAGCACCACAAGCGCTGGGCCGTGTCTGACGCCGAACAGGTCTGGATCTTGATGCCGCCAGAGCCCGGTGCCGCGTACTTCAACGACCTGCACGGCTCGAGCTGGCACGAGGACGATGCCAAATGGATCATGTACCTCGGCGTCCACTGGCTCTTGTTTACTGTGCTCGGGTTCTTGCTCGCCGCTGTCGTCGGACTCTCGTCCTATCTCCTTGTCAGACGGGTGTACTACCCGCGAACAGCGTTGAATTACAAATATGTCGAATATGGCGAATAGCGTGTGACAACAGTGTGATCCACATGCTAACACAACTGACCTGTCGATTTTGTTTTATGTTGGTTGGTAGGGAGTTTCGCATATCGGGATTCGTATTGCTTGGGAATTTATATACAGTATATTCACGTTTTTTTTTTGCATAATTCTCTTCTCGCCTGTCGTGTTAGATTGGACCTATGTGCGGGCGGCAACATAATGTCTAGAACAACCACTTCCGAATTAATTACGAATACGAAGAATACAGCACGCCAGTGGTTAAATACAGTCAGATAACATTTTGTGAGATAGTCGGACGTTCTGTTATTTTTGGGGGTTTTGCTCGTTTTGTTTCTGTGTAAGCTTTTTTGTCTCGAGCTTTGGTTTTGTGTTTTGGTGACCAGGCCAGCAATATCGTTTCGACCATTGAGACCCGCAATTTGCTGATGGGCTTCTTTCGCAGTGAAATTTCTTTTTGGTTAGCAGTTTGCTGCACGGAAAAGAAAAAAAAAGTCGCCGGGATGAGTTTTGTTTTGTGTATTGGGGGGTGGGGGAGGATTCGTTATGATGATTTGTTTGTGTTGGTCATGAATTTGTTACGTGTATATATAGTTTGCAGATTAACTTGTCTAATATATGTTTTGCACTCGTTTTTGAGTAGAGTCATGCAACTCGGAAGACCGAGAAGGAGCGAGCCTCAACGCGCGCCACAGCAATTACTGTGGCGGCTCTTAAAGTCT
>JAJLTP010000011.1:192785-243351 GCA_030568275.1 Lipomyces orientalis
ACCCCCAACGTCGTTGCGTTCGCCGCATCTTCCGCATGTCTTACTGGTGTATTCTTCAGAGACCAAAACGACTTTGCACGATTTATATTCTCGCGCTTTGTCGAGAAGTCGTTGTTGGAATCTGTAATGCGACCAAGTGGCCATAGCTCGTGCCGTCTTTGACCTGATCCGCCGCTGTCCACCCTTGCGCATCACCATTGTTTAACTGGGAAGCTTGGTAGGATGATAAGGTTGAATGTTGTGCACAAATACTTTGCAATGCGACAGTGCATATCGCCGACCAAGTTTTGTATCCGACGTCTTAGTTTCCCTGCAGCTTTTTTCATGCGCCACCTCTTTGCACGGGTAATGTCTTTCACGGAATATTTGCTGTGCAGTTCGTCCAACCAGTGACAAAGCCTATAGATATTGGCCAATGTCATTTTTGCCGAGCTCGATCGCTTCGCCGTCCGGGCTATAGCCTGTCTGGAATGTTCGCACGCCCGGGTCCAGAGCTACTATTCGACCAGAAGACGGCCCGTCGAGAACCCGCAAAGGCATTGGTACGCAAAGGTAGTAGTGACCGGTAGTCCTTTGGTAGACAAGCCTGCTGTCGTAATGCAGGTCGTGTGGGAGTGGTTCAGCGCTTTTCATTTTGCGAAGAAACGCGTCCCAACTGAGGACAGGAGACAGTTGTTCAGGCACGTGTTGGACGAGGGTGACTTTCCTGCCATCGATGTCGCGTCGCGTCACCCCCTTGTCGGGCAGCCCTAGCTCGCTATTTTGGATTTGGACCCACACTACAGTAGTTCGACACATAATAGTTCCCACGTCGTCTGATTTGTGCTGGGATGCATTGACGGCACAAACGCCATGCTTGAAGTTTTTAGCCCGACCTTACCATTTGAGACAATATTGGGAACTCCAGACTATGCGCAGTCGTAGGGTTGTTCTACAAAGTTCATAATGCGGAAACGCTATTCCAGTGACTTTTAACTGCCGACTTCATCTTAAGTTGTCTCTGCATTCGGCACACTAAATGGAGTCATGCGTCACTTTTCATCACATACTGTAGCTTGGCGAAATGACCAGCACATACGCCTCTTACTACACATTGGACCCGCCAAGCAGCCTGTTAGCGTGTTTGCGAGGTCGGGCGCATTGGACTGACTTTAATTTTGCTCGTGCCGACTGTAACAGGACTTCAAGTTATTCGCTTAGGAATTACAGAACTGGTTATATGCACGGAAAAACCAGTCTTTCTCCAAAGTTAAAACACCATTTTGACGGGTCTCGTTACATTTAGGCCCAGCTTTGAAGGCGACGAATTTCCGAAATATTAATTGCGCTAAAGAAGCGTGCCGCGTCTGTTCCTTATTACTTGTTATATATCATGCATTTTTGGACGTTGACCATGTGTCCTTATGGGTGTCAATGATTTGTGCTGTGCCGGCTCTACTGGATTGCATCATGAACTTACGGTCCGGGCTATTCAGTATCACTGAGGACTATACTATAGTACCCGAACAATCACTCGTAACATATCATCGACCCCTGTTGAAATCTTGAACAATCTAGTCAGAGAGTTATTTCCGTTATAGTAGGCGTTTGCGACTAATTGGTCGTGGTAATTATTATAAATGTACCGGTCATAAAACTACGACGTGCATAGTATCACCTTGAGACACAGCAATATGCTGTATATGTCTGGTCAAGGACGAAACTGGCAGCACGTAGATGGAAACCAGGGATGTGTCGCCCGTGACGTTCGCCATGCTTACCCAGTGGAAAGTTCGACAGGCCAGAGTTCCAATATCCTCTAATCGCGCAGTCGATCAAGGAAGCAGAATGGCGAGACCAGTCGCTATGGCATAAGCAGAAGTTTCATGAGCATGGTCAACTGATCCTGGTATTGGTTTCACGGACGATGTCGTCCTTGCGCTGATGGAGTCTCAGAGATCTATGATATTCCTTCACCCTCAGCCTCTGCTGATGGTAGATCTGGGTCAAGTGCATAAGCATGTTCAACGACATTTGGCTCAGTACTTTGTCGTTGTTCCCCGTAAGCAGACAGAGGGTACAAGACATGACATGAATGTCATTAGTGCCGTCCTTCAATTAACGTCGAACATAGCTCTACACGAACGAGCAGGTGAAGATATAGACAGTGGAACTCCGTCAAGATTTGCTGTACGCCGACGTCTAGTTGAAGCCGCTGCTCTTGTCTGGCAGAGGCTCCCTTCTTGTATACTAAAGTTGCACGGCATCTTAACCTATATCTGCAAAAATGATTGCGGACCCGACGTGTTCACCGAATGAAAATCGAGATTAGCTCTTGCCTGGTTGTTAATCCTTCCATACCGGTCAACACCCGTAGCGCATTGATCGAGAAATAGTCACCGAGAACATTCGTGTTAAGGCTTCGGTCCAAAGCGTTCTTTAAGATAAGGAGACGTCTATATGCAATGCCTTGAATGGGAAAAATTGTCGTTCCTTATGCCCAACTTTTGACCGTTGTCTGGAGAGTGCCGAAGCTCTACTCGTCATTGTCGTCGTCGTCATTGTCGTCGTCGTCGTCGTCTTCGTCGTCGTCTTCGTCCCGGGGACGTCCGGAGAATTTCGATATGAGGAGCACTTTGGTCTGCGCTAATTGGACTATTGCCCGCCACCCCTATTATCATGCAGACAGTAGACTCGAGGTGGCAAAGAGCAAGCCAGTACGAGTTGTGTACTGAAAGCTCGAAGGCGCTGTTCTATTACTGCTCTTCTGATATGCTCCGCTGTTTGTATTCTTATAATGTATTTTCGCCGCAGTACAAGTTCGCCCGTGCGCTGTGTTTATGTGCAATGTTGCACGTGAGAGCGAGCACCAATTGCGCCTCACTGATATATTGAGACTCAGGTGACAGAATGAAACTAAAGGTAGTTGACTCGGCCAATTGGGCATGGGCTTGGTCGCAAAGTGTCATTACTAAATCGACAACGAAGATGACCGAAAATCACGCAGGAATAGGTTGAAAGAATGCTCGCTGCATGAACACACCATGGCGATTATGTTGAACAGGAACCACTGGCAATCTCAAAAAGCTGTCACTGGCAGTATAGAGCGGAAGTCTCAATGGCTCGACGTCATAGCCCAGACAGCAATTTTCTTTCGTGGTCCAGGACCTCAGCGTGCTGGCGGCGACGCAGTTTGCAAGAGCAATTAATAAGTTTGCATGTTGCGAACAATAACGGTTTAGCGCAAATGTTATGGCGAAATTTGCGCTCCAAACTTGGTTTGGACACCGTTCGCACACGCACGTGGGTTACTATTAGAAGTAATTTCGAGCTGCGTATCGCACGGCTCTCGCGCACTCGACCACCACACTTCGAGTAAGCCGGGCCGCCATCAGCGGAAACATTTTAGTTGTTGGAATTATTTTTTTTCGGACTTGATAACCGAGCCGGCCAACAGAGGCATTAGCATGTCACTAGGCGACCCACTTCTGCCGTGGCTTATCGCCGTTTTTCTTGGACGTTTGCTACTGCTCCTACAGCTACTAAGCGTCTTCCTCCCGTCAAACTACTCATAGCGGATTTCGCCGAAAAAGTGGGGGGGGGGGCCCTAACCCGCAAATTTGTGCAGGCGGGCAGCGGGACGGACGAGCGGTGATGGCGTGAGATGTCAAGTGTGAAACATGAGGCACGGATCTGTGTCCTGTCTAGCGGACCAGTTTAGATTGGCGATAAATTATTACGAGAGCTTTAGAAGGGTTGAGTGAAGACGCCGACGCGGTTAGCGTGTCGGATTTAACGAGAATACGAAGAAACAGCGCGTCTGATTTCGATAACTACTGACCGTGATCAAAAAACGCTCGCGAAAAGAGTTTTCATCTGTCACTAATTGTAGGTTTCGCGGATGCGGGCCCACAGCCACCATTCGCTCGGCTCCACAACGGCAACATCACGAGACAGGGTTAGACGAAAGAGAAGAGAGTGGTGCACGTGTGCGCCGTCGGACAAGTATTATTAACAACGGTCCATTCGCCAAGCTCTATTTACCCATACCCTGCCGCTAACGAGTGCCGGATGCCCTGGCGCCAAGGGCCACAGCCAGACCAATCAGAGTCGATAGCGTAGGGGCGTGGGAAGAGTCGCAGCAGCATATTGGTGGATGCTTCGCTTGGTCCGGAGCCGTGGTGGGGCCGGATACGCCTATATACGTACGATTACGATAGATATGCCATTGCCGCCTCGACGGTCCGCGACCGCTGCGACTATCGCCACCACACCAATTATTCTTTCCTCTTTCACACATCGTCTGGCCAGCAACAAATCCTTTGCGCTGGGCAAGTCGCGGTCCTTGTGGTGAAGTCTAGTGACAAGTTTCCCAATGCAATGGCTTCTACTTGGCACCCTATCTTATCTTGGCTGGCACCAGGAACCAATCGTGTCGCGTGGAAATCGCACGTTGCGGATCTCCGACCCGGCGACCTGCCCCGGGAATTGTCTGTGTCAGCGCAACGGGTTTGGTGTCGCTCCTATGGACAGCGCACAAACACCACTGCGCCGCACGATCCCTGCCTACTGTATTTGCACAAACTAGGCCGGCCATCGCACTCAGTCTCGTTTTAAATTTGTCGAATCTGACCTGCCGAGCATTCGAGGCTGGGCATGGCCACCACTTCGGTCTCGGCATTGGGACCCAGTAACACTACTGAAGAATATTTCCCACGGGCTCGAAACGACACGAGTGACAGCCATCGTGCACGTGTATGGTCGGATCGAATTTTGCGCTTTCGACCCTTTTGGGTCGCATTCTGCTCTGTGGTCGCTTGTTCATTTAATACCCTGTCTGCCGTCCGTGTCTGCTTTAACTTGTTCTTTCTGTTGCTCTACACGTCGTTTGTTGCACCTGCCTCTTCGTGCCACCACCGCCACCACCACCATTAGTCAAGATGTTGGCCCTACATCAGTTCGACTATCTCTTTGCCATCGGCATGATCTTTGCCTTCTTGGACGCCTGGAATATCGGTGCCAATGATGTTGCCAACTCGTAAGTCAAACTTCGGTGGTTCACTGCTATCTCCTGTCTGTCCGTTGTACTAACAGTGGCGGCCAGTTTCGCTACCTCGGTTTCTTCGCGGTCGCTCACTTACGTGCAAGCTATGGTGATCGCCGCCATCTGCGAGTTCCTTGGTGCGGTCCTCCTCGGCAATCGTGTCGCCGACACTATTCGTAACAAGATTATCTCTGTCAAGCTTTTCGAAGATTCTCCTACCACCCTTATGTTGGGTATGGTCTGCGCAGTTGTCGGCTCGTCTACATGGTTGACCATCGCCACAAAATTCGGTGCTCCTGTATCCACCACCCACTCCATCGTCGGTGCGATTATCGGTGTTGGTGTTGCCACCTACGGTTCTGATGGCGTTGTCTGGGGCTGGAAGGGATTTTCTCAGATTGTTGCCTCTTGGTTCATTGCCCCTGGTGTAGCTGGTTGCTTTGCCGCCATCCTCTTCTTGCTAACCAAGTTTCTTGTCTTGGAGCGTGGCGACAAGGCTCTCCGCAATGCCTTTTATCTTCTTCCTGTCTATTTCTGCTTCACTACGTCCATCTTGACCCTCGTCATTGTCTGGAAGGTGTGTATTGACGTTGCACTGAACGGTTGTCAATAATTCATAACTGACGGTCATTGCAGTCTGGTTCTCAGCTTCATGTTTCAAAACTTACCCCGGCCGGAATTGCTGCTGCCGTTCTCGGTGTTGCCGGTGTAACGCTCGTCCTTTATCTCACATTCTTTCTTCCCTACCTTCACCGCCGTATCATCAAGGAGGACTGGACCATCAAATGGTACCACATCTTCATTGGCCCTCTCTTGTGGAATCGTGGTGAGGTTCCACCGGCTCCTCCCGGCACAAGCATCGTCCAAGACTACTACCGCGGCCACCGTGTCGAGGAGAACGAGCAGTCGGCTGGCTCGGTCGAGAAGACTGACCTTGACAACAAGGACGTTGAGGCCGGCATGAACTTGTCCGAGTCTGAGTCGTCGAATATTGCCGCCCCTAACGACGTTGACCAGTCCCAGCTTGCTGCCGAGGAGAAAACTGGCCTTGCGAAATACCCCATCTGGCACCCGCTCGGATTGTTGTACAAGGTCTATCGAGTCTTGACTCATGGTGTCCGACAGGACGTTGTTACCTACCAGCAGTCTGGCAAGGGTGGTTTCTTGGCCGGCGATGTTAAGCGACGCAACAAGAATGTCCCTCAATACGACAACAAGGTCGAGCACTTGTACTCTTTCCTCCAGGCTTTGACTGCCGGTACCGCTTCTTTTGCTCACGGTTCCAACGACGTTGCCAATGCCATTGCTCCTCTTTCTACCATCTATCTTGTCTGGACTACAAACAACATCGCCTCGAAGACCGATGTCCCCGTCTGGATCCTCGTCTACGGAGGTGTAGCCATTGTTATTGGTCTCTGGACTTACGGCTACAATATCATGCGCAACCTTGGTAACCGTCTCACCCTCCACTCTCCTTCCCGTGGGTTCTCTATGGAACTGGGTGCCGGCATCACTGTTGTCTTCGCCACCAAGCTTGGTCTGCCCATCTCCACTACCCAGTGCATTGTCGGTGCTACCGTCTTCGTCGGTCTCTGCAACAACGATCTCAGGGCCGTCAACTACCGCATGATCGCATGGTGCTACGCCGGCTGGCTGGTCACCCTGCCTTGCGCTGGTCTCATCTCGGGCATTTTGATGGGCATCATTATCAATGCCCCTCACTTTGAGGCTCAGTACGTGCTCGGCAATTAAGCAAATAATTTTCTTCGCTGTTTTTATTTATTAGTCCTCTTGTAGTTTTGTAAAGTAATCATTTGCAACGAGATTACATATAGATCTATCTACTTGGATCGATATTTGGTTCTTCAAAACAAGGTGCTCGGCCCTGGAAGCGGATCTTACTTATAAATAATTTGTCTGATGGGTAATTTAATCAAATATTTGGGAATTTAATGACAAATTAATGAATATGACTATTATCAAGCATATGTTTATCCGGTCAGTTGAGCTTTTTTGCTGAGTTTGCTCCACGTGAGCAAATTATTTGGCGTGGGCAAGGGCTCGTAAAGTGAATTACGCGTATTGCATGTCACCGGCGGGAGCAACCAACGGACCTTGCCGTCAATTAATAAAGGGCTTCCAACGCCTGATCTGATCTGTCTGATATTTTGCTGTCTCCTTACTTATCTATATCCTTGATTAGCTTACGAGTAATGATGGATGCGTGCAAAAGAAAATGCATGGTGTTTGCTGTGTCCGCGGTATGTGCACTCGGAATTAACTATTCAAAAGTGCTGACAATTTAGCTGCTCACGATCCTGCTCCAGTTAATTGGCTTGCTGCAGCTGTCTAACGTCGTCCGGCTTGGTCTGCCTATCCACCCCGTCGTCCCGGTCCTGGCTGTCGTCCTGCCCGCCGTTACGTTTTTCCTGGCGCTGGTCCCGGTTGTTGCCTGTAAGCGCTCTTTTGCCGAACGGCGATTTGTTTATCCGGCTGTGGTGGCGGGTGAGATTGTCTTCACGGCCCATGTCCTGGCGCGCCTGTGTGGTCGGATCGTAAGGGCGCACGGAACCACGTGCTACGAGGCCAGGTGGCAGCACTGGTTTGACCACAAGTCTTGCAAAATCGGCAAGATCGAGCGGGCGCTTCAGTGCTGCGGGTTTTCGACCCCGTCCGACAGAGCGTTCCCGTTTGGCGAAAATGGCGAGTCGGGCTTGTGCGTGCAAGAATATGGGTTTGCCGACGCGTGCGCGGGCAAGTGGGTGGCCGAGACCGAGATGGTGGCCAAGTCGTGCATGTTCGTGTTCTTCATGGTCTTGTTCGCCAGTTTTGCCTGCCTTTTCCGGTGGATCCGTACGCACAGGGCCAAGAAGCAGTTGAGCGGGCTCGACGCCGGCAGTGAGGACGACGACGAGCCGTATGCTGATCACACTCGCGAGCCGGACGAGTCCAGCAAGATGATGCCGGCCGCCTTGACTGGTCCGGTCGAGGATGGGACGCTGTCCTCCGATGACCCGCCATCTTACTCCGTTGTTGCGCCGCCCGTAAATGCTTGATTGCGGTTCTGGAAATAATGGCTGGGCACACGGTTTGCTTTCAACGTACATGAGCGCGGCATGATTATCCGATCGTCTAAGTAGCAAATAGGATGCTGGTAGTACACGCTGAAAATAGAAGTAAAATCTAATTGCGTTGTGTCGCAACAGTACTCGAGAGCCGTCTATTCGTAACGACTAAATAATCTAGTTTGTCGAATAAATATTCGTAATCTGACCAACGCTCTGGTAGATGTCTTCTACCACCATGAATCGATCTGACGCGTGTCGCTTTAGGAGGTATATATGCCGTGCCTGAGTATGATTATGTCCTTTGTCTTGCGGAGAATATATATTACCGTTACTTGTTCGTTTGCTCAACGCTTTGCTTATACGTTTGTTTTAATTTGGTTAGTTTTCTTAAAGGTGGTGGTACTTGGGCTGATTATCGTTTGGTTCTCTATTAGTAGACAGCTTTGCTGTTGGTGCTCCGTTTCGTAATTCGTATTCAAGATGGTTGTGTGATTATGATTTTGGATTTAAGTTAAAAGAAAACACAAAAAAGGGCAGTAACTTAAGTGAATTTGAGTTGATCAACAATACAGTTGAATCTGCCAGCTGCGTTAGGATGAGGTTTACAGTCATCGACGACGTACCAAAGTTGTTTATACCTCCGAGACTGGACACAGCATTTATTACGCGGCAGAGGTGGATAAATTGCAATGACGTCGCAGACCCAACCCCATGGCAAGAAGGCATTTCTTTACCGGCATACAGCTATCTGACCACAGAGCTTCCGCAGTCCACCTTGACTTCGCCCCGGAGTGCGTTCTATTACGAAGCTTATAGAGCCTCGATGTGATGACCGGGACGCATCTCAATAGAGAATGGAAAATAACGCTATATCGTATTATCCCAAACGACCATGCTCCTGCTTAGTTGGATTGACAGGCGGAGCGCGAAGCGACCATTAATGCATGAATCCTTCGCCGAACACTCTGAGGCAGAAGTCAAAAGTATACGTTATATTATGATGTCTGTCACAGAAGAGTATAACACGCGCGGAAACCCTCACAACAATCCCATAAGACTTGATTCCATGCTTTCCCTACACATGACTACACCACCTTGGAAAAATTTCTCTGGAATAATTTCTCCTCATCGGCTACTGCAGTTGTTGGCTGGGTGCTCAAAGTCAGATACCTTGAAAACACCGACAACCCCGGGTCCTCGTCGGTCCCGACTCGTTTGCCTGCCGCGCGCAACCTGAAGTAGACCCTCTTTGCCCACTTCCATGCTTCCACGCCCAAGAAAAACAAAAAGGACTCTACGAACACAATCCCCCATTCCCATGTAATTCCTACATGCTTGAACACGACGCGATTGATGACCGGGATATACAGGGTCGGGAAAATGGTAACAAACCCGGCAATGATCGCCCAGAACAAGAACTGGTTCCGCCAGATATCGTGCATCCACTGGGTAAAGTATTTCTTGCTCTTGGGCTGCATACGGAAGAACGACCGACGCATATTCACCATCTCCCATGCAAGGAACAATGCAAACCAAGTTAGACAGACGAATGTAGTAGCCCGCGCGCGGAAGACCGTGTCGCACTCCTCGCTGTATGAATCATTGCAGCCCTGACCGAGATTACCATCGCCAAAGCCAAAGAGGACGAGCGAGAAGGCCGACAGGCACAGACATGCCATCCAGAACCCGTAAACGAGCATGTCAAGCATGACTTCTAAAGTGAAAATTCCCGTTTTAAGACTTTGAGGCGGCCGGTCCATGATGTCCGGCGCAGCGACTTCCACACCGAGACCCATATCTGGCATTCCTGAAGTGATCATAATGACCCAGAGGATCTCGACTGGTGCGAGCGGGAAGACGGAAAGCCCAGTGTTGTCCTTGAAGGCAAGTCCAATCAGGAGGGTACAAGCCTGTGCAATGTTTTCCGAGAGCAGATGGAGGACGAATTTCTGGATGTTGTCAAACATACGCCGGCCCTCTTCAACAGCATTCAAAATCGAGGCAAAATTGTCATCTGTCAATACGATGTCCGAGGCATCTTTGGCCACGTCCGAACCAGCCATGCCCATAGCAATTCCGACGTCGGCGCGCTTGAGAGATGGAGAATCATTCACGCCATCACCTGTCATAGCCGCGAAGCATTTGCGCCTATGCAGAGCTTCGATCATGCGAACTTTGGTGTTTGGCGTACATCTCGCGATAACTAGAGGCAGAACTGGAAGGTTATCGATTTCATCGTCAGAGAGCTTGTCGAACTGGCTGGCAACCATGACAGTTGCGTCGACCACATCCTTTGCCATATGCCTCAGTTGAGCTGGCAGAATGCCTACTTGGGCAGCAATGGCTCTCGCAGTCCCAGGGTGATCACCTGTGAGCATGTGGACACAGATGCCAGCTCGATGACACTCTTTGACAGCACTCTCGGATTCCCGACGAGGAGGGTCATAGATGCCTATGAGACCGTGAAAGATGAGGTCCTTCTCAATGTCGGCCCGCTCGAGCTTAATGTCGCCCTCAGTAGCGCCATTGTAGTCCCTGCTGGCGAGTGCAAGCACGCGAAGGCCCTGGGAAGCCATGGCCTCCATATTGTGCAAAATTCGGTCGCGAAGAGTTTCGGTCAACTCTGTCGGCTGCGACGAGTCATCCCAACTGAGGCTAATGCAGGATTCAAGGACTCTTTCAACGGCACCTTTTGTGAAAACCATCTGCTTTCCAGTGTCTTTTTGTGCGAAAACCACGCTCATTCTTTTGACATTCGAGTCGAAGGGAAACTCGGCAACCTGTGAAAAAGCTGGATTTTCGCCCTTGGTGAATCGTTCCCTATTCCAATTAAATCGCGCAGCAAACACTTGGATGGCAATTTCGGTGGGATCACCACGGGCGATCCATTTGCCTTCAGGAGAAATATGAACGTGGGCAAGGTTGGCAAAGGAAGCAATATTAAGATATTGCTCCAAAGGCAAGTTGTCTCTAAGTAGGTCCTCATAGGCAGACGCGGCCCCGTCAGCTTCAGAGTCCTCTTTTCCAAGTTGATCCGGAGAAAGAGACGTGTGCATAAGATCGCCGAGCGTGGGGTTGAAGGGTTCACTCGAGCTGCCAACCGAGTACGTCCCTTTGCTGGGAATCCAAGCCCTCTTGACCATCATTCTTCCTTGCGTGAGAGTACCCGTTTTGTCGGAGCAGATATCTGTCAAAGCCGTCAGATCAAGTGTGCTTGGAAAACACAGACGAAAGTACATACTTGTCACTGCACCCAAGGCTTCTAGCGAATCCAACTTGCGTACGATGACATGCCTCTGCACCATTCTCTTCGTGCCCGCAGCCATTGTAATCGTCAAAACGACAACCAGTGATGCTGGAATCATGCTTAAGCCAGTGGCGACAGCGTAGATGATAACCTCCGAGTTGTTGGAGAAACTGTTTGCCGCCAGAACAATAATCGCACAAATGACTGCGACGCCGAAGAGCAATATTGCCAGCTTTGATAACTTCCTTTGAAGTGGCGTACCTACATTAACGCCCAGGAAATGCCCAATGAAGTCACCTGCAGTCAAACTCCACGCTTCTAGGTAGCGATGAGGCAGGGCGGTGCCGTCGGGTTGGCGCTTGACGGCACGGCGCTTTTTGGTTGAAGCTCGGAGGGCAGTAGCAATGGAGCCAATTTCGGTTTTCATTCCCGTCGCGAAGACGATACCGCGAGCACGTCCTTTCGTGACCACGGAAGAGCTGAATGCAACGTTCAAACGATCTCCGGGGCCGGCGTCTTCCTTAAATAGAGCGTCTGCATTCTTTTGGACCGGTAGTGACTCACCGGTAAGAAGTGCTTCGTCGGTCTCGAAGTTAAAAGCTTCGATCAGTCTATAATCCTGTGAGAACACGTCGTTATAGTCGCAAAAATTCTTTGCGCACCTGATGTCGGCGGGAACAGTGTCTCCTGTCTTTAGCTCGACCATATCCCCGGGCACTAATTCACCGGTAGGGATAACGTCGAGCTTGCCGTCTCTGACTGCACTGGCAGTAGGAGAGCTCAGAGATCTTAACGAATCCATAGTCTTCTCGGCATTGAACTCCTGGACAAAACCAACAATAATGTTGAGGATTATTACGGCTGTTACGACCCCTCCTTCAATCCACGACCTGATGCCAAAACTGACTGCCATTGCCAGTATCAGGACCTAGATTAACAGATCAGAAAGTAATCAATGCAGTGTGCGAGGGTGGGGCGCTTAACTAGCATCATGGCGTTGGCTACCTGCCGGATGAGGATCTTCACGGGTTGGACGCCTGGACCGTCATCGAGCTCGTTGCGGCCGTGTAGCTCGAGTCGAGTCCGTGCTTCGGCTCCACTAAGACCGTCGTCTTCATTGCCGCCTAATTCTGCAGTGACGGCCTTGTGCGAGAGTGAGTGCGGTGGAAGAGAGAGTGGCACGTTGGATTGGCCGGAAACGTGATTTGTGTCTCCGATCTTTTCTGTCATTGTAGTAGTCTGAAGACAATTTGAGAGAGAAGTTTTCCATAGTCGTGTGGCGGGCAAGTCATCTTATAGACAGAAAACGGAGTCCTCGTTGTGGTCGGCCATGGCAGTAAATCGCCCAGAATCTCAGGGTCTTGGCAGTAGATATGGTGGATTGACGAAAACAGCTGGAGGAGTTTGGTAACAGTCGGAGCCCAACTTTACCAGTTGAGCAGGAATAGGGTCCGAGAATTGACTGACCTTATTTTTGGTTCTTGCCATTGGAATGACTAGTGAGAAGCGTGAACAAAAGTCGTTGTCGTACCAGCAGTCGACCTTGTATGACGTCACCATCCAGGGTTGGGGTTTCGTTTTTGATTCGATTATCAGGCTCTCAGATTTTAAGTTTGTCCTAGTTGATGAGACCCATTCCTTTTCGGCTCAGTTCAGATATAAACCCAGCAAGGGTAACACACCAAGCCAAAATGCAATTTTGCGGCAATTTTTCGACACAAAAGTGCCAAAATTAATATGCTGTCAGCGACTCGGATGGGCCACATACCTGTGAGTGTCAGGGGTAGGGTTAAACTTCCGCGGTCCAGGCATGTGACGACGCATTGGTTTTCACTTTAGCCATAGCCAGAGCCACAAAGAATGGCATAACAATAATGGTGTAAGTCCCTACTGGCCAAATATAGCCAGTGCCAAATTCATGTGGATTGATGCAGTTCCGTCAGTGTAGTGTAAACTTCGAAATTCCAAAGAGACCTATACTTAATATGTAAATAAGACACGTAACTTAGCTTGAAAACCGACGGCTTGAGCGTAAAGGTGGCAGGAATAATTTGCGATATCGCTCATCATTGTGCGCAAGCCGCATGCTTCCTTGGTTTGTCGCCTTTGTCAACTACGCCCGAGGAACCACCAACAGACCGGCCATTAATTTACATCACATTCGTGTATCCACACAAACGACGGTTGATAGCACCACCAGCAAACTGCCCTTTTGGGTGGTGGGAACAGCAACGATGATGCTGCCGCATATCAATAGCATGATTGACTCGACGGCTGTGTCGAATCAACTCCATCCCCACCAGGAATACTACCATCAACCGCACCAACAAGTACAGCCTCAACCTCCGACGGTTCAGCAACTACCCGTTCTGCAGGGCCAGCCCCAGCAGAATCTCGCACTTCAGCGACTTCCTCCCCCGCCTCAAATACAAGATGGTCATTACCGTCAGACCGGGACAACACCGGACTCCTCTGGAAGAAAGCGCAAGCGAGCTAAATACGTTGCCAGGGCCTGGTATGTGTAGTCTCCGTTGACGCAGGCACTTAACCGATGTGACATGCTAACAGCTGCTACAGTGCTGAGTGCAAAAGGCGGAAAGTCAAGGTGGGTAAAATGATACGTGAAGCGGCGACGCCCTCCGACATTGACGTTTTGAGTAGTGTAACGGCGAGAGCAGATGCGATCGTTGCACTAAAATGAATCTCGAATGCGTGTATCGTGGTCTGGAAGAGTATACGCAGCGAAAGACTGTTTGGAATGGAATGTAAGTCTATCAAACATACCGTTTAAATGTAACATGCTAACCGAGTAGACGCCCGGACAATAGGCAAGAGCAGCTCTCTAAGGTTCTGGAGGCGGATAACTCGACGAATATTCCCTCCACGTCCTCAAACTCACAATACTTGGATAGCAATCGGTCCGCGACGTCAATTAATAACGGTGCAGCAAGCAGTGCGTATGGATCTGCTCCGTCGTCTAGTCCTGGCCCGGTACTTTCTCACCAACATTTACCAACGACGTCCACCACTTATCCCACACTGCCACGGATGGCACAATTCACACCTCTACCAGCACCACTACCTAGGAGTCACCAATTTGAACGAACTCATATCCCGATGTCACCGAATCATGGCACTTCAGTCCGGCCGCCCAAATTATTGAAGCATGTTAGTGATCAGTCATTGTCAGGTGTCTCTACCCCGTCAGACCGATCGTCTCGGTCGACGTCGGTAGGATATGGTTCCTTGTCGACACTATCACCGGCTGCGTCGGATATGAACAATTCAAATCGTCGACCTGCGTCTCTGCCAAAGCCTGCACGTGCCTGGGGTAAGGATGAAGCGAAAAGTTTCAGTGGTCCGACTTCGTCGTCCTTCCCGTTCCAGCAAGCAACGCGGATACTGGACTCAGAGAGGATGGGCCAGGCAAGAGTGGACAATAAGGAATCCGATGAGGAGGACGACGAGGAGCAGTCCGAAGAGTCTGAAGTCGAAGACGACGATCAGAGTACCGCAACGAGGAGAAAATTGTCTGCGGCGAAGAGTAAAGAGAACAAAAAATTCTTGTACATCGACCATCTGGAAGCCAGAAGGTTAATTCAGGTCTACGAGTCCGAAATTAACTGCATGTATCCAATATTTGAGGTACAGGAGCTAGACACAAAGTACGAGGACTTCAGACAGTATTACGAACATCACGGTCTGAACTTTCCGAATGCACAGGATTTATCCGTTGTCAAGATAATACTGGCGATAGCAACTAGTGTGACCGAGACTCATGTAACAGAAGGGCGAAAACTGTACGAAGAAGTGCTCAAAATGACAGAACGCAAGATAGTTGCCGGCACTGCAGATGTCTACACCCTCATCTCACTATGGCTGATTCACAACTATCAGTTTCATACTGACTTGGAGTCGCTTGCTTATCGTACGATATGCTTCTGCGCGATACTCGCAATTGAATTGGGTCTGCATCAGTCCAGTAAGATGTCCCAGATGTTCCCTGATCCCATGCAGAGAGAGCGGTGCCGGGCATTATTTTGGTGCGTCTATGTGGTCGACCGCCGGATGGCGTTTAGCACCGGTAGGCCATTTACACTACGTGACGAAGACATAGATCAAGAACTCCCACAAACGTACACACGGGACGATGAAATTTCTGATGATAAGCGCGTCAGGGCGTTGTACCTTAACGCAATGATCAAGTACAGCGAAGTCGCCGGCCGCGTGTGGAAAACAGTTAGCGCTTTCAATCCGCCCCGCCACTTCACAATTAATACTGGCGAGATTGACTATATTGAATTTCTCATCCACCGATGGAAGCACTCATTGCCGCCAGACTTAAATCTGCATAGTGCGATTCATGGACAGCAACATCCGTCGCCAACACAGTTTTCTGGCAAGCTACAGGCTATTCTTTACTTACGACATAATCTAATGTTCTTACATCTCTATCGCCCAGTCTTGTTCTCGACAAGAACTATAGCTGAGCATATGCCATACGCACTACGTGCCGTGGAAATCGCACTGGACTCTATTCGCGTGCTGTCCCGGCTGCATTTTGAAACCGATTTGTACGCGTCGTGCCAGATCCACTACAATTACTTTCTCGTGTCTGCTCTCGGTGTACTATTCACTGCGATAATTCATGCGCCGGCCGTTTTTGCGGCTCCCTGCAAGCAAGAGTTTAACATGGCTCTCGATTTGATCAAGCTTTTTTCAAAGGTATCCCGTGTTGGACGCCGGCTGTGGGCCACTGTCAAGAAACTGCGATCAGTCACGGCTGCATATGGTATCGGGACATATGTCGCAAAACCTGGTCCGTCATCCGCTTCGATCGAGGGTGCCGGCAATCAGGAGGTTCGGAATGCTACGCCCGCCAGCGTACCGGCCCACGTGAATTCTAAGACCACAAGCCAACCAGCCGCTGCTCATGTGTCTACTTACCAGTCAGGTGGCTATTCTGCTGAGCCTTCTACTGTTGACCAGCATATGATAATGCCCGCTGGTGTAGCTCCTCCATCACAGACCGACAAACCAAACGCATCCGTGTTCGATGGCATGATAGGCAATCAGACGGACCACAAGGCACATCAACTTGATGACCAGGACCAGCAATATGTACAAGGTGACTACGTAAGTCCTCTTGCCGTATCTGCGACTTCGTCATCCATCGATGGGCAGAATCTGTCGACTGAGATCTCGGACCTGTTTAATTTCATGGCTGCTGACCCACAACCCGGGACGTCGTATAGTGTTCCGACCGTTCCTGTCATGGAATTGGTAGATATGAGGCAACCACGAGAGTCCGGAGCACATGCACCGTCCGCCGCCCGAGTACCGCAAATGCCGGTCAAGCAAGAGCAGATAGGCTATGGATACACGCCGTTGGGTATGGAAGCGGCACAAGTCGCGCAGATGCTAGCTCAGGGTGCCAAGGGAGAATCTACCTGGGATGATGAACTCTTTAGACTGATTGACAACTTATTTTAACGCTGTTTATTAGTTTGCAGAAACACCTTGTTATCATTGATTTGCGGCGTCATGAGTGTAAATTATTTTTTGGGGGGGTTTGTACATGTTTGTTGGCTGTTCTAAATATATCCAAGCATTTTATTTTATGGACAATCCTAGTTTGTCGTGCATGGCGAATCGTACGATGTCCATTCTGATACGAACTGTGACATTGTCGTTGGCGAAGAGAAGATTCCGATTTGGTGCGGAGTGATTGTCGATGACACGTGTGAACTTGTTCCGCTGTCCATCCCTGAGCATCTGATGCAGGTTAGGGTAGTTTGCCGACAATGGGTTGAAGCGAGCCGCACGTCGCCGCACGCGTGCCGCGGAAATCAGTTGTCGCCGTGACGTAATCGCATCCGCGTTTTCGTGGTAATCACACCAAGATGAACTGACAATAGTTCCGCTTCTTCAGCGTCCGCCCCACCTGGCAATCACCGCCCTGTCAGCGACAGGAGACCCGGCATGGTTCCGTCGGGGACACTGCATTTAAGCCCTGTAGATCTGGTTCTGCCCAGTTTTCTCCTGTTATCTGTTCCTATTTCCAGTAGTTATATATCTCTGCGCATTCCGATCATTGAACGGTTTACCATAGTCACTGAAGTAACAGACGGCACCTTCACCATGAATTTCGGCGAGGTTATATCAGTGATCCAGACTAATGTCCTGAACCACACTTACATTTCTCTTATATCACTCCTTCCGCTGTCCCTGCTATTGTACATTATCATTAACGAGTTTATACGCGCAAGCGTTCGAATTCCGGGATTTGATGGACCGCGTGGTTATCCGCTTGTCGGAAATATCCCACAGATTAGATACAACGCATCGGAAAAGTACAGAAACTGGGCAAAGAAGTTCGGACCGATTTTCCAAATCCAGCTTGGTAACATCCCAGTCTTGGTTCTGAACTCGTCGGCGGCGGCACAGAAGGTGCTTGTTGCGAACTCGCAGGCCACAATTTCGAGGCCTATGTTTTACACTTTCCACAAGGTGCGTTGCTTAAGGGTACCTAAAATTGGGACTGATGACTAACGGAATAGGTCGTGTCTACGACTGCTGGGTTTACTATTGGAACATCACCGTTTGACGAGTCCCTCAAGCGCCGCCGCAAGGCTGCTGCGACTGCCCTCAATAAATCTGCCGTCCAGACCTACACTCCTCACATCGATCTTGAGACTAAGGAGTTTATCAGAGATGCGTTCGAAATTGGACGTAAGGGCCAGCTTGCCATCGACCCGCTTCCGCTCATACAGCACCTCAGTCTCAATCTCAGCTTGACACTCAACTGGGGCACCAGGATCGACAGCGTTCATGACCCACTATTTGAAGAGATTACAGAAGTCGAAGAATATGTGTCTCGATTCAGAAGTACGACAGGAAATAAGCAAGACTACATTCCACTGCTCCGATTGAACCCATTCAGTGGACAATCTGCTCTGGCCAAGAATATGCGTGCCCGCCGTGACGTTTATCTTACCCGCATGAATCGTGAACTGGACGAGCGTATTGCGAATAAGACCTATAAGCCTTGCATTCAGGCCAACGTCCTTCTTGATCCGGAGGCAAAACTCAACGCCACCGAACTGATGTCTATTTCTCTTACCATGGTTTCTGGCGGTCTTGACACAATCACTACCCTGGTGGCGTGGGCTCTTGCTCTTCTCGCCCAACGGCCAGATATTCAGAAGAAGGCGTACGCTGCAATCCGAGAGTATTTCACGGAGCAGGAAGTTCTTTGCGATCCTCTAGATGATCAGAAATGTGCATACATGGTCGCCCTGGTCCGCGAGCTCTTGCGGATGTACACACCGCTGCGCCTTGCCCTTCCCCGCGCTGCCGAGCGCGACTTCTATGTCGATGGAAAGCTGGTTCCAAAGGGCACCGCGATTTTCTTGAACTCGTGGGCCTGCAATATGGATAACGACCTTTGGCCCGACCCAGAAGAGTTCCGTCCTGAGAGGTTCTTGGAGAAATCCAGCGCACCGATCTTCACGTTTGGCCAAGGGTCGCGTATGTGTGCCGGTTATATGTTAGGAAGTCGCGAGCTCTACTTGCTCTTCATGAGGATAATCTCCGGATTTGAGATTATTGAGCACGAGGCGGTGGACACCGACCCATTGACCGGATTGTCCGATCCCACGAGTTTGGTCAGCACGCCGAATAGGTATAAAATCATTTTCCGACCGCGACAGACAGACACCTTGGAGAAGGCATTGAAGAATCATGTTCCCGTGACGGCCGACTAGTGGGGTATGCGTGGGAATCGCGAAAATGTGGTGATCTTTTATATTTGGGACGGATAATTCCGGGTCATGAAAACTACTTCAGGTTAGTAAAAGAAAAAGTAAACTCAAGTCGTTAGAGCCATTTTTTTTGGATTTTTTTTTTTTTTTTTTTTTTTTTTTTTTTTTTTTTTTTTTTTTTTTTTTTTTTTTTTTTTTTTTTTTTTTTTTTTTTTTTTTTGGATGTAAAGATGCACTTGGAAGTTGATGGGACTGGTTAGAAGTTGGGCACCAAAGAGTTGCCTGCCCCGCTAGTTTGGAGCCATCGTTTTGTTGCGTTGTTGGGATTTAAAGCAGAGCAGCAAACTGCATTGCAGCAGAATTGATTGATTATCTCGCACTCCTTGTCGACTTCCTTAATTTTATTGTAATTACAATTCAGAATCAGGTCTTCGAAGTTGCTTGGTTGTCGTTGTGAATCTATTTGTATGTATGAATCACCGAATATAGTTTTCCTTTAAACCCAGCTCAAACGTTGCGCCAGGGACACTTGTCGAGCATTAGGTATGAAAGAAACGTCAGGAGGAGGTACCGACCGCATCGCCAGCCAGATCTCGGTTTTGTCGGCGCCTCGGCGCGTTGCACCACAATCGCTCTTGAATCCAATTGGCCTTTGGTACACCCGATGACGGACGAGTCACGACGTGGCTTGGTCCTATTATGCGGTGGAAGGCACTGCCAACGCGCACACTTTGCGCGTTATTCAGCGTTTAATATATGAAGATTGACATCACGGGGTCACAGGGATCCAGCAAAGCAAACGGTGGAGCAGTTACCAGCACGGAGCACTTATTGTCAATGATTTAGATCTGGAATTCCAACTATCAGACGATTCCGCTGGCTGCCGAAGTCAATGAGCTCTCCAACGCACCTAAGGGCAGGGTGCAGACTAGCCGCTTTCCTCTAAACCTGTTTGATTTAGCACTATAATGATTACATCTCCTGCCTATCGGGCATAATAGGCTCAACTTGAGCTCTGTGCAGAGAATAATATTCCGCGCAAACTGTGCATATGTTAGGTGCAAATCCTTAGGACAGTCCTGGCAATGGTTGGAACCAAGTTCGAGATCCCAGATCCATACTCGTACCAAATTGGTTTCAATTCCTATCATGCGTATGGTGTTTGGCATTGGTATTAAAGGATCTGATTGAATTGTTGCTAATGTTACCTAGAACTGAGGCTGTAAAAGGTGCACTTCCGATCGGGCAGAACAGTCCTCAAAAGCCACCATATGGTCTCTATGCGGAGAAGTTGTCTGGCACTTCATTTACGGCTCCACGAAATGAGAACAAGCAGACGTATGACCAATGTGTTCGATGACTCGACGCCGCAACTAAATTGGCATAGATGGTTTTATCGCATTCTGCCCGGAGCTTCTCATCCTGATTTCAAACTCGAAGACAGACAGAACTTCAACTTCAAATCTCGCGCCGCAAACTTCCATGTGATCCCAAACCAGATCCGTTGGAACCCATTTGATCTTGACGAGGGCGCCACGTTCATTAACGGCCTACGAATGGTCGCTGGGGCTGGCGATATTGTTACGAAGAGCGGGCTCGGTATCTACATTTATGCTGCAGGTAAGAGCATGGAGAACGAAGCGATATACTCAGCGGATGGTGACTTTTTGATTGTCCCTCAATATGGTGATATGGATATTCAGACTGAAATGGGATACTTATATGTGCGCCCGCAGGAGATTGTTGTGATTCCTCGTGGTGTTCGATTTTGCATCAAATCTCCGACTGGACCTATTCGCGGGTATATTCTCGAGCTCTACACAGGCCATTTTAACCTCCCCGAATTGGGACCAATTGGATCCAATTGCCTTGCCAATGCACGCGATTTTGAGGCGCCTGTTGCTGCATACGAAGATATTGAAGAAGATTACACTGTGTACTGCAAGTTCGACGGTCAACTTTTTTCGACTATTCAAAGCCACTCACCGTTTGATGTTGTGGCATGGCATGGAACGTACTATCCGTACAAGTATGATCTCGGAAAATTCAATACCATTGGTTCGGTTTCTTTCGATCACCCTGATCCGTCGATCTACACAGTCCTGACAGCTCCCAGCGATCATCCCGGAACTGCAATAGCCGACTTCGTTATTTTTCCACCACGATGGCTGGTTCAAGAAGATACTTTCCGCCCGCCATGGTATCACCGCAACACGATGTCGGAATTTATGGGTTTAATTTGCGGCAGTTACGATGCGAAGGAGGGCGGCGGCTTCCAACCGGCCGGGGCTTCGCTGCACAACGTTATGGCCGCCCATGGCCCGGATGCATCAACCCACGAGAAGGCTTCCAACATGGAGTTGAGGCCGATAAAGGTCGGCACCGGTTCTATCGCCTTTATGTTTGAAAGCTGCATGATGATTGGCTTGACTGACTGGGGCTTGGAGGAGTGCAGAAAAGTGCAAAAAACGTATAATCAGGATAGCTGGGTGCCATTGAAGAAGTTTTTTACTGGCCCGAAACGTGGCCGAGCAGATCTGTCGCAGTTGAATAATGGAAAAGGAACTGGAAACGGCCTTCATTAGTCGCGCTAGCTCAATCGATGTCGGAGTGAAATTGAAATAATTGTGGTTTGGCATATATTACCTGGTCTGCTGTTGCCGATTATTTGTAAGTGCAGTGACGCGGTTGGGTAGCGCCAAATTCGGACAGATGTTAGGTTTGCGGGTCATTTCAGCAATAAATTCTCATCTGATTTCATGCATAGGACGAGATGCAGCAAAGTAAATAGAGTGCGTTAAGGTAACGAAATGCTAAAGACAGCCAAAGGCATAATCGTGTATTATGTGTAATGACCTTGCTGCGTATAACTGTTGATACTGGATTTGAACCGCTCGAAGCAGAGCTAACCCTAAATCCTGACCATACTATTATAGTTCTCAGAACTCAATGCTCCACGATTCCCCGCACTTTCATCACATCTAGGCCTGTCCGATGTCGTGAATACGCATATGTCAATTGCGGAGGACTCCGTCATCAACAGTTTCTCGCCCAAACGTATCCCGCAATGGATTAATCCGCATTGGTTGTCGTTGGCATTTCGCGGTACTGTCACAAGGCAATCAGCTCTGGGTGGGTATACCGAACGCTTCGTTGTTTTTACCGGCTTGCAGCGTAACAATATATCGAGCATATATCATCTCATCTATGCGTCCATTTCTTAGTCTATGAACTCATTTAATACTAAGCCGAACGTTATTGTTTATTGTGATTTATGAATAATGAACAGTATTCGACAATCATGGCTGGATATTCCAGCAGACTCGCACTTTTCGCTGCGGAACATCCCTTTCGGTATCATCTCGACCGCGTCCGATCCTCGCCGTCGTCCTGCTGTCGCGATCGGCAAATATGCGCTGGATTTGCTTGAGTTCAGCAATTCAGGTGGATTCAGGCAGTCGGGATTCACCAATACATCTGTTTTCGAGAATTCGACTCTCAACGCATTCGCAGCTTTGGGCCGCGCCGCTCATCGCCAGGTGAGAACCTACATTCAGGACATCCTTGCTGCCAGTGGGCCGTATCCAGATCTACTCGAAAGGAACTATCCGTTACGTGAGCGCACGCTTTTGCCGCTTTCCTCAGTTCAAAATCACTTGCCGCTAGAAATCGGAGATTACACCGACTTCTTTGTCGGACGCAACCACGCTTACAACTGCGGCGTTATCTTCCGTGAACCGGAGAACGCACTGAATCCGAATTATTACCATGTTCCGGTTGGTTACCACGGTCGCGCATCGTCAATTGTGATCTCGGGAACTCCCATCAAACGTCCTGTCGGCCAGATTTTGCCAGATCCGACTGCATTTCCCAAGATCCCGGTTTTGGCGCCGACCAGGAGACTAGACTATGAACTTGAATTTGCGGCATTTATCGCGACGGGAAATAACATGGGTGAACGGATCAATGTCAATGACGCCGAAGAGCATATCTTTGGATACGTGCTGATGAACGATTGGAGTGCTCGCGATGTGCAGGCTTGGGAATATGTTCCTCTTGGTCCGTTTACCGCGAAGAATTTTGGTACATCCATTTCTGCTTGGGTTGTCCTCTCAGATGCGTTGGGGCCCTTTAGGACAAAACCTCTGGCGAGACCTGCGGAAGCCGGCGATGTGCTGCCGTATCTACAGGAGAAGAACCAAGAATCCGTATATGATATTGAACTCCAAGTCATTTACCAGACTGCTGACGGCGACAAGGCAGTTATCTCGAAAGGATCTACAAAGTATTTACTTTTCTCATTTGCTCAAATGATTGCGCATCATACAGTGACAGGTGCAAATCTGCGACCGGGCGACTTGATTGCTTCGGGAACGATATCGGGAGAGGACTCAGGCTCCTTGGGCTCGCTTCTTGAAAAGTCCCAAGCTGGCAAGGTCTACGTTGCTATCGGCCAATCGACCAGAATGTTTTTGCGGGATGGCGATACAATAACGTTCACGGCTGCCGCCGATGACGGCTCTGGCGCCGGGTTGGTTGGATTTGGCGAAGTCACTGGGACTATTCTGGCGTCTGATTATTGATCGGGATCGGGCAAGGTCGTTCTGTCGGGTTGCTGTATAATGGAGTAATCAATGAAATACTCTACGGTAAGTAACATAAGGTCGTTATGATAACAGTGTAGCTAAATTGATAGCTAAATTGACAACAGTTGTAACTTGCTGATTGGCTTGATACCAAAATTGTTGAAAATTAGGGTATGGGTTGTGTTATGTGGACTCCACACCTCAACCCTCCGCGTGGCTGACCCGAGTGTGATGGAGCAACGCAACACTCCATCGAATGTCGATCACCGCTTCGCCGGTGTAGCTGTCACCTTGCTCTCTGCGAACAGCTCACTCGCGGAACTAACGCGTGCAGTAAGCACATCGGATGCCCCACTTGTCGATGCCGCGCTCAGCAAAGCATGACACCCTTTTTAAGACTGCAATTTTATCCTTCTGTGAGGTGGCATACCGAGCAGAGGGTTCACCCACCCCCATTTTCATACTCCGTCAAACTGCACAAACGGATATGACAGAAACCGCGACAGCGAAGGACTCGGATGACGGACACTTTTGCCCCCATCTCGAAAACTCGACGTTCGAGAGAGGTGCCGTGGCCTTCCCACCTGAATCAGAGTCCTGCGATTCAGGGTTAGGCATTTCCAGTGCCTGGCTAAGCGACAAGACCTTCGAACGGAGACTGCTGTGGAAGGTCGACATGCACGTCATTCCGTGGCTGTTTTTACTGTATCTCTGTGCTTTCATTGACCGCGTAAATATTGGAAATGCAAAAATTGAGGGCTTGGAAGACGACCTGCGCATGACTGGCAACGAATACAATATCGCCCTAGTCGCGTTTTTTATTCCATACATTCTCTGCGAATTCCCCAGCAATATCATCATGCGAAAGGTCACCCCTTCGACGTGGCTCTCCGTTATTATTTTCTTTTGGGTATGTATTCTGGTCAAGTATCTGGGACATAAAGCCAACGCAGTACAGGGATGCGTGACAGTCGGTATCGGGTTTTGTCAAACGTACGCCCAGTTGGTTGGCTGTCGCTTTGTTCTCGGCATATTGGAAGCAGGTCTATTGCCGGCAAGTATATGTTCTTTTGTCGTTTATTGTTCTTCAGGCTGAGATAGGAGTTCAGGGATGTATATACGTTATTTCTACGTATTACAAGCGATATGAACTCCAGACTCGCATGACCGTTTTCTTCTGCGCGAGTGTTATTGCTGGGGCGTTTGGGGGTCTTCTTGCCTACGCACTCACCAAGATGGACGGCCTAGGGAACATGGCGGGCTGGCGCTGGATCTTTGTTGTGGAAGGCATCGTCACCACCGTCATTGGAGCATTGTCTAAGTTTATGGTTCCTGATTTTCCTGACACTGCGAAATTCCTTACACCCGAGGAATCTAATTGGATTCAGTACCGTATCAACGAGGACGAGACTTCAGCGGAATACAAAATGGATCGTCTCGACAAGCATTCACTAAGGATTATTTTGCATGATCCGAAAACGATCTTTGGATCTCTGCTCTTCTTCGGAACCGTCTGTACCGGATACTCTGGCTCCTTCTTCATGCCTACTATTATCCAGCAAATGGGATATTCCGCTGCTGGTGCTCAGGTTCGAACCATCCCAATCTTTCTTGTAGCTACTGTCTTTAGTGTAGTGTTTGGTATCCTTTCGGACAAGCTGAATAATCGGTGGATAATATCGTTAGTTGGAGCTGGGGTCGCAATGGTTGGCTATTCGATTCTTCTCGGTGGTTATAATCTTGCCATTGGAGTACGATATTTTGCCTGCTTCTTGGTCGTTTCAGGCGGCTACATCGCGCAGCCGGTTGCCGTCGCCTGGTTGGCTAACAATGTCTCGGGCCATTACAAGCGATCATTCTCCTCTGCGGTGCAGGTTGGATTCGGCAACGTTTCAGGCATTGTTGTGTCTTTTATCTTCGAAAATAAAACCGCTCCGCGATATATTCCAGGATTCTCTGTTGCAATGGCGTTAATGGGAATGGTTGGTATAGTGACAATATTGTTCGCATTGTACCTTCATCATGAGAACAAGAAGCGTGATAGGGGTGACTATGATTACAGGCTGCAGCTGCCACAGGAGCAAATCGATAACATTGGCGACTATCATCCGGATTTCCGATTTGTTCTCTAGTTGACTGAATATTGGACTGAGTAGAATTGAAGTTATTCTGACTTTTAGTAACTTTATAGAAAGCTTTTCATATGTTATGCAGCGTCTAGATAGTGACGAGCCTTCGTTTGGTCCAGGGACCTCTAAATCATGTTGTTCCTTCTGCTCTCTTTTGCAATATCCGTTTAGCTATTGGCCGTGTTTTGCAAGCGACGTCGGCGAGATACGGAAAACGTACTCTCGGCTAGCCCGCAAGACTTGAGCGCCAATCTTCTGACGTCCGGATTTCCTGGTCGAGGGCGGCCGTGCAACGCGATAATAACCTGCAAGTAGGCCATAGGTTGCAGACTGAACTACTTAACAGCAGAATAAGAATCTGTTGCTGGTAGCGCAATATGCTCAAGCTTTGCGATATATGACCTCATAGGCGCTTCATTCGGTTGACTGAGTAGGCAGCGACGCTGGAAGGCGAAGGAACCGCAAACTAATACAGATAGATTTCTCACACTTGTAGTATGCATTCTATTCTGGCACCAGATTAACTCGACCGAGACATCGCAAGTACTCTGTAGACTTGCAAGCAAACAAAACCGCAAGGGAGGCAAACGAAGACAAAGTGAGCTTATTTGCTAAGCGGATTAAACTCAATTCCATCAGCACGACGCGGCACAAAACCCATGAACTCGTAGGCGGTATCAACTAGCGACCCCGAAAAGTAAATGGGCCAGTTATACAAGAAATCATTCATTTTTCTCAATGTTTTTGACATTGTTCAAGACGCTAACTAATTGTCGTCTCACAGGCTTGCTGTTAAATCGCCTTGTACACGCCGTAGGTACCTGAGTCAGGGGTACACTAAACTCTAATCAAGGATAGTCTTTGTGGCTCTAATCATGCAGCCTCCCTCTGGCCTCCGCACTCACTTAAATTAGTGAGGTCCAGCCTGTCGGCTCACCATCACAGTGTCAAGTATCATGACGTAGAGATCACCCAGAGTGATTTGCCATCGCCTTGTTGCAAACTATAGAGCGTACACTTTACTGGTCTACAGTTGCCATTTTAACTGTGCATGGTCATGGTCATGGACGTGACATGACTATGTCCCTGTGAACATCAAAGACATCTTTATTCAGCCATTCATGATATATGACATATTGCGTTCATGATATGGATCACCTCAGTTGATTGCAAACAAGACTGTCGCCAAGCGTTATCAATCAGACCCGACTTAAGGAGACACTTCCTTTTCAAAGAACCGTCCTTATCGCAAAGTGCCCCATGATTAAAGATGACCAGTAACATCACGATAGCAGTCTACTCCATTTAACGAAACTTTGTAAGGTGTCCACGCGAAATTAGTATCCAAGTATTTGCAGTCATGCCAGTATGGCCCGCGGTTCATGTGCGGTGAAGAGTTGTACCTCATCCAGACTGAGGGATTGCTGCCACTGTAACGACCAGTTGCGTCGGCTTCTTCCAAAACGCGCAGATAATTAGGCACAGACACAGTCCTACGTATGGACAAATAATGATCCAGGATGGCCTGGGTACAGTTGCTTGCCATGGTCTCATTCGATAGGCCACTGACCGCCCGTAGGAATCTAGCACTCTCATCGTTTTGATACAGACGTGCAGCACTGATAGCATCACCATCCTCCAAGAGCCGAATCATATCGTAGTAAGCTTGCTCGTGAGATAATCCGTCTGAGCGAGGAGGATCGAGTACCTGCATGTTTACACCGCCAGTCAATGCCGTAAAGACTGACTCGCCAAATATGCCACCATCGCATATAAATTCATACTCTATCGGTAGTATTTCGAAAGACTCCAATGTGTCCAATGTGTCGTTTTCGGGAACAGGGTAGTTTTGACAAGCGACGTGGGCTGCAAATGCTAGTACTGCTGTAGTGAAATACAATACGCTGAACTGCATACCGCTGACGCAACTCATAATTACTTGCTCCTGACAATTAGCAATAATATCGAACTTGTCCGTTATAATATCATTCCTAGACAGGCGGTATTTCAAACTGGTTCCAACTAATAATAAACGAATATTACCCTGCCGAGGCGCGGGAGCTTGCGGTCTGTCGGCTCCAAGCGCCGAGAAAATTGCTTTTGCCAGAACCACTAGCCATGCAGTTTTGCGGCACACCCACATAGTAGAGTTGGTGCATGCGAGGCTTCGCACGTCGTACTTCTCTCAAACACAAGTTTGCTTGTCCGCATTCAGCATTCTACTGTTATTATCGTCGACGTAAGTATACGTGAATATACATGCTATCAATGAAGTCCACTGTGATGTGGGTGTTGCATGCGATGTATTCACCGTTGACGGTCGGAGCCCTATGGGGAAGGGAACTAGCGAGATTGATCAGTTAGACTTCGTCGAAAGATAAGTGCTTGAAAAGGTGACAGTATTGGCTATCCATAAACACAAATGGTAGCAGGCAAGTGCAAATCTGTGCGCTTATATAAATCTAAGGCAAATAACAGCCTTGCAGTAATAAAGCCAGCTGACAGCTGTCGTGGGGTTCAATATCTGTGACTGTCTTTGATGTGCTTACTGCTTAGGCTCTAATGAGACTGTTGTGAGGCAGCGAAAACTTTCAACAATAATAGTCCCGCATTCCGCCCCTCTGAACAAGGGACAAGCGCGTATAATCTATAGTATTACAGTATACAACGATTCCAAGCATATCTCACCGTAGCTACCTTACGCCCAAAAGTCCGGCGGGTTCGGTCAGATACCGAGGTGCCAGTCTATCGAGCTCTCTGCCTTTGTTTCACGAAAAGTTGGTGCTTACTAGTGGACGCGTATTTTATGAGCTTGATTGTCTCATAGACATTATCAGTTCACGGTGGTACAGCACAATCATGACGACGAAGCGATCGTCGCTGCGTTTTGAATCTTCATCCCTAGACAATATTGAGCAAGTCGAGAATTATCGAAGCGATGGGTTTCATCCTGTTTCCATCGGGGATAGATTTGCCAATGGAAGATATCGAATACTTCACAAGCTAGGGTTCGGAGGTTTCTCGACTTGTCTGGTTAGCTCGAGATGAAACAAAGTGCATCGACTTGTCGCTCTCAAAATTATCACCGCAGAGGCTTCGAACACGTGCAGTGAACTGAAGATTCTGCAGTATCTCAACGAAAGCGCAATATGCCATCTTGCATGTGGTCACATTTTCTCCGTGCTAGACCATTTCACGATTGAAGGTCCCAACGGTTCTCGCACATGTCTGGTAATTTAGGGCTGTGACAAATATTCGTAATTGCGAATATTCGCTGCGAATAATTATTCGCAAACGGCGGATGAAGATACGGATACAGCCACGTCTGCGAGGACGGATCGTGGCTGCGGATATGGCAAAATTTGGCAGATATCCCGCATCCGCAGCAGCCCTGAATAATTTATTTACAACAATCGATAACTGCAAACTTACACCAATGACTTGGATGGTGCTTGCCAAGTTGTTATCAATGCATTGGCGTTCTTATCATATATTCTAAACTTAAATATCCAGGCAAAAAGGCCTCGTAGTGAACCGACGGCAGCTCGGCACCATACGTGCCTACAGACTAGTCCCGACGAAAGTACCACTATTCCACAATAAATCGTATAGCTGTAAATATATATCAAACTGTTAGCAAGCATATTTTCCATAATCTGTCGCTGTGATATTGCTGTAAGTCAAAATTACAAGTGTAGTCGCTGGTACTACTTGGTGAGGTACCTAGGCTCTTAACTATGAGAACGGACAACTTATTATGGTCTAGCGTACTTTTGCTTGATCTGTTGCGTTTGAGACGCGTCGCGACTAAATACAGCACTCAAAATTATCATTCCTAATATGGCGCCTCAATCATCTAGAACAAATCAAATAATACGAGAAAAAGACTTCAGAATTCAGATTAATCGAATTGATTATCAGCGGCCTGAGAATGGTACTAACGACACACGTCTTAGATTAATCGTGCACAAATTAACGATTACAGAACTTGACACAGTAAATCGGAAGGGTTAGGGCTGTTTGAAATTATGACCGCTTGTGTCAGGGGTGTCGCGACTAGTCTCTAGGCACAATATGAGCCGCAGTGGGTTATGGCGCACTCCAACTATAAGCTGAACTACAACGACAGCTAATGTCCATTCGAGAACGAACAGTGGCGTAGGATCACACCAGAGTCAATGCGTCTATGTCGGTGACTAGAGTGGGAAGCCAAAAAAAGGCTCAACGGTAGGATGGTCGGATATTGCCGATTGGTTGCAGGATCTTGTGTCTAAGGACGTACATACGGGGCATTCCACTACATGCCCTCTGACAGATTGCGCAAACTTAGATAAGAGCGATAATTAGTTAGGTTTTGGCCCTGTCTTGATCGGCTAGTGGGACATGTCCGATTTCACCTGCGCGGATCCATTCCATTGCCTCTGCAGGGGCCGTCTTCGACGCTTTAAGTCTTAAATACAACTATTGCGCTTGTCGTGAAGACATTTTCCGATATAAACCTGCCATTTTTGTTGGATAAAGAATCTACTATGGACAAAACGACTGGGAATGTTTATGTTCAAGCGGATCAGCAAGAAACGGGGATCATTCGTGAGGTGCCAAGCTCTGTGTGGGGCAGAATACTACGAAAGATTGAGTTGAAGTCCGAGATTGAAGCCGGTCGTCGCAGTAATCCAGGTGAGATTACGTTGTTTTGGGTCATGTTTTGTTGCCTACTAAGGCTGTCGAAGATCTTGATCCAGTTCCTCCCGAAGGCCGCCATTGGCATGCTCAACACTGTGAGTCTAATGATCTTCGTTATCTGGCGTGTGAGATGAGCTGACGTAAAGAGATGCCTTGTTTTGGATTTCGGATAACGTGTCCGTCAGTGGATTCCGTACAGCTTCCTCTATCATGGATGTTGGACTGTCGTGGCGAATGTCACTTCTCTGTGTTGCTCTCGCCAACCTGCTCGCTGGCATGGTGGTAACTTTGAATGGATTTGTTGGTGCCGATTATCACATCCCGTTCAGTATCCAATCTCGAGCATCGTTTGGATATTATTTGTCGTACCTCATGATTTTGATGCGTTGCATAGTTGGAATTTTCTGGTACGGAATTCAAACATACACTGGTGCTGAGTGTGTCCGTGAGTGTTTTCCTACCCTTTCGAATGGTTTGTAGGTCCGGTATATTGATCTGAAAATTGTAGAGACAATGCTGTATGCAATTTGGCCATCGTTCAGGAATGTGCCCAACACACTGCCCAGCTCTGCAAATATTAATACTCAGCTTATGACAGCTTATGTGATATATTTCGTCACGATGCTACCATTTCATTACGTTGGTATTCACAAGGTTAAATGGCTTTTCTTGCTGAAGACAGTGTCCACATTCGCTGTCGGGTTTGGGCTTATGGGCTGGACGATCAACACGGTCGGGGTTAATAACACCTCTCTATTTAACCAAGGAAACAAGGTCCACGGATCAGGTTTTACATGGGTTTTCTTGAACAGCTTTTATTCCAATCTCGGAGGTTTTACTACGTTGATGGTCAACGCACCGGATTATAGTCGGTATGCGTATCGCAGGCGCTCAACCTACGCCACGCTCTTTGCCGTTCCATTCACGGCTACTCTTGTAACCTTCATGGGCGTTGTTGTCGCAGCTGGATCAAACGTCATGTACGGCGAGATACTTTGGGATCCTTTGCAAGTGCTTGACAAGTGGACGTCAAAGGGAGGACGAGCTGCAGCATTTTTTTGCGCTTTGAGCTTCTATTTCTCTCAGCTTGGTCTGAACATCGCCGCAAATTCCTTGGCTTCGGCGAACGACATGAACGCTATCTGGCCCAAATATATTAACCTGCGACGGGGACAGTTTATAGCTGCATTCCTTGGCGCCTGGGTTCTAACTCCATGGAACATCATGACGTCGGCACCTGCATTTTTGAACTTTATGTCTGGATACTCGATTTGGCTGGGGCCACTCTGCGGAGTCTTGGTTGCGGACTATTTCATTGTTCACCGCCGGAAGTATGATGTGAATGAGCTCTACAAATTTGGAGGAATCTACAATTACCATTGGGGATGTAACTGGCGAGCGTTCGCTGCCTTTACTATCGCGTGGGTGCCATTGTTGCCCGGATTCATACCTACCGTAACTTCAGGCATCACCGCGTCTACTGGCGTAACGCACTTGTATGATCTAGGATTCTTTTACGGCTTTGGCGCCGCAATTTTGTGCTATTCAGTCATCTGCCATTTCTTCCCTGCGCGGGAGACTTACGTCGACGCAGTGTATCCCGATGACAATTTAGACAACACTACCAGTATCGAATTTGTTGCGTCGGAGGAAGTTCATGGTGAAAAGCTACAAGCAAATTAAATAGGTATTATTGCGGTCTGCAGCTGTCTCATTGAAATTTAGAAAATAGAACTAGAGAGGATGGCTAGTATGAAATGGCAAGGATACGTCGTCGAGATCTACATCTAATGTCCATATCAAGTTCGACTATTAGCTAAAGTCTGAATACCCCACGTCATCATTATTTCGTCATACATCCGTACGCTAGATGGATAGCTAAGGCTCTGGCCAAGCTCAAACGAAAGTTTAAACGAGTATTGTGAGCGGCGCCCTGACTTAGCTTGGCATCTGCACAGAGACGACGTATGCACTGACCGAATCTTCTCTTGCGCTGTGGACCGGCAGCACCGCTCGGATCAGGCCGGCAAGATCGTCACCAACGGCGACAAGGACAAAGCCATGAAGGCGGTCTACCGGGTCGTGGTGGGCGTGCGAAGCCGAGCGATTCTTCCCCTTACGTGCTGACATGATGGCGCGAGTGAAGATGGTGCAGGATTAGATGAATTCCGTTATGTAGTTAAATGGTAACTGCTCTATAGTGCATATAAAACTCGGGTCAAGAAAATAATTAACGGGCAAAAACCGTGTTGAACCTGTGCTACCGACATCACGATCGACAGCGTCGACATAAGTGTCAGTTGACACTTTTCTTCCCTGTAAGTTATGATCAACTGAAACCAATTACTATGGACAACAACACTCAGCGTAAGGTTTTCATGAAACAAATAACCGAATGCTGCGTACGTCGGTCAGCGGTCAGCCTTGGGTTTAGGGATCGAAGATGATAAAGTTTGAGCCGTGGACGGCCAAGCGCAAAGGTTGGAAGATAGCAGGATAAAATAGGCGTGTCTTTAGCGGACTCGCTAATGCAAGCAGACAAAGAAAGCTTATGACAACTTGTCGTCGTGGCAGCAGACATCATTCCTACCAGTTCTCGGCAAGCACACATCTAACCGAAGCCAGAGGACTAATTCCTCTGGCATGGAGACCCTGGGTGTGGCACCATCTGAGAACTTCAAGGCAAGATTGACTATTGAGAATCGAGCTCTTTGGGAATTAATGGATTGGACAGATACAGACCATAAAGTGTATATAGTTACAACATAACGACTGTATTATTGTCGTCACTTGGGAGCTAGTATAGTAATCAAACGTGTGAGAAGAGAGCCGCTGACGAAAGCACTTATGGGCGGATAACTAAGTGCCTCACCATCGTTCTCAAGGCGACGGCCGTCACACGAAGATCGAGATCACTTTAAGCCTTGACGCCAGTTCATAAGCCTATTGCGGACTGCCGGTGTCGTAATGGAACACATGCTCGCATACAAATGTGTCCTGACCTTCACAAATACGCTAGCACATAATGCTGCCGCCTGCAGACATTCGTATAAGCAAGTGATGTATGAAGAAGAACAGTCTACGGATTATTTCCTTAGATACTACGGGGATGCGAGTTTTATCCTACTACAGAGTGGCACAGGAGAAATGAATCTGATCGCGTTATTTCTCTCACGTGGACGGATATTCCTCCGATAAGAGCATGTCCCGTATGTTGAATTTGTGTATATACCCATCCGACATCTCTTCGAAATGAGACTTCGGTTCAACAACCAACTCTGCGTTTGACAATCCTACAACAATTATTATGAGAATTTTGGTCAGGTGACTCCGCTAGCCCTGACAAGCGGTGAACGTCAGGCGTTGCTGTTCTGGCGCCGTGCGTACGCCTGCCTGCCTCCCCAGCAAGCAATACAGTATGCAGCTGTCAGCCACCATATGACGTTACATGAATGAACCGCAACCCTACTCAACTCCTCGGTAGGTGCAGTCTATCCAGCTATATAACTGCCGTGCCCGCCACGACTAACAGCTGTTTATCAATCATCAGCTCAACCAAGCGGCATGACATTACCAACATGGGTTTGAAAGACGACCATCTTAGCACGCCGACTAACCCGGACTTCCCCCCTCCGTCATATGATCCTGAAGACCTCATTACGCCTCTTACAAACCTGAATCTAGATCAGCCCAGTGCGCAACAGCCTCCGTCTATTGATCAATGTATTGCACACTTGAAGCTACTGACGGCCCTCGCAAATCTCCGGGAGGACATCAGCACATCAGAATCTCTGTTTGGACTTTCGGATTCGCTTACGGACAAGCTGCCAGATCAATACAAGCAAGAGGTGTTGCCGAAGATTCGCGAGAAGCGATGGCAGGTATATGTCTTTAGAGCAGTGGAGAGATTCAGAGTTTGGTGGGAGAAGTGTCTTCCATCATCGGCCCGGATGCTACAACAGAAGGACTTGAGCTCGCATGGGCACTTTGATTTGATCACGCAGAAAGGGAGAGTTATCAACTGGGGCGCTGATCGAGCTCCTCCGTTAGGTACCATCTGATCCACTCGACGGCCTGTTCCAAGTACTAACGAAATACCAGATGTCCTGATGGTCTTGCATTCTTTCATGCTGAACCCTCGCACCTTCTTTGAAGATTGCATTCGCCAGGGAAAGATGGATGTGTGGGTTACAGGTCTACCGTGGGCGCTGATTAATAGTTGCATTGACAACAGCTCGTTCGACTATGTTGCCACTGACGAAGCGAGATCCAATTTTGAACAAATGACTGGCTTCGCTTGGGACAATCTTCACGACCCTTCAACTGCGAAGGTACTCTGCCCGAGAGGTCATTGGATCGATTGCCCCTGGACTGATGCTTTTCTTGATGACCCAAAGAGACCATTCGAGCAGGGCAGAGGCTACGCGGATAGATCATTTACGGCAACGTGCGCGCAATGCAATTTTACCACCAACCACGAGATTTTGAAATTACAAAAGTTCCGACGCGATCTTCAAGCTCTTCTCAAAGATGATGTTCCTATGCCGGGAACAATTCTTTCTCTGGAGGGAAGGCCGGAGAAGGCGCTGAAGCCTGACCTCAAGCGACACGAAATGTTCTTCCCTAACCGGATCATAATTGCTGGATTGAAGACACTGCTCATTGAGGCGACCGACAACATTCAAGTTGGAAAGTCGACAGTAATAGACATCCGCGATGCCTTCGACAGAGCAATCAGAGACGCATCCCTTGTCCGAAAGGCAAATAACACCACCATTTCCAGCACTCTCCTGCCGAAGGAGAAGATTGCGATTCGACGAATGATGTCCAGATATTGGGAAAACTCGTCGCCATTTGCACTCGATCTTGTTGGCGCCGTCATGCGACAAGGGACTTTTGTTGAGAAGATGGCTAATATTGACTGGATCCATTCACCCGCCCTCCATTCGACCATGGCCCGCCTCATCAAGAAGTACCAAACATTCTTCCTCATCATGGCCAGAAACCCTAACCACGTGGCTGTTCCTACTCTCGATGTCGATCTTGCATGGCATACACATCAGCTTAGCCCTGCCAGGTACTATTCTTACTCCGTGGCCAAGACAAACATCTTCATCGACCACGATGACAAGATCGAAGAAAACAAACTCTCGGATGCCTTCAAGTGGACCTCCCGAATGTACCAGAAGTTAACCGGCGGAGAAATCTACAGCGAATGCACGTGCTGGTACTGCGAGGCTATCCGTGAATCTCATACCTCCACCACTGGACGGCTATTCTCAAGCTCAGATCGAAATGCGCAAACAGCTCTAAATCGACTTCACGACAACACTGATGTGTCTGCCGATCCCAATAAAACCCCCCATATCAGTGCACACAATGCCGTGAAGACGGATTCCGCGGCGACCAGGACGGCTGCCGCTGTCAAAGCTGCGCAGCTAGAGGCTTCATATCAGAAAGCGTGTCGACGAGCGAAGAAGAGGGGCAGAGACCCACCAACACGAGATGATGATTACATGTTTAGCTACTATGCCTGGGGCTACCCTCTCTATTATCCGGGACTTTTCTATGCGCCTTATATGGCTCCGGTCGCTATCACAGGATCGATGTATCCCTGTAATCCGTCTTGTATGTCAGCAACACAAGGGGCAGCGGGCAACTGTTGCCAAGGAACATGTGGTGCCGGCATGGCAGCAGGAGGCAGTTGCGGCGGCGCTTCTGGTAAGCATATTCCGAATGTAAAGAGTGGTTCAGGAAGCTAACCTGAGTTCAGGCGGGTGCGCTGGTGGTTCTGCAGGCAAGTACTGTGAATGATGGATTAGAAATTCTAACTAACAACTTCCAGGCGGATGCAGCGGAGGCGGAGGCGGATGCGGAGGCGGTGGATGCGGAGGAGGTGGGGGAGGGTTTGTCCTCCGAAGATCTATTTTTTCGCTGAACAGGTTGCTAACGTACTATTAGATGCGGCGGTGGAGGCGGCGGTGGGGTAAGCATACTTATTTTCCAGCCCCTGACTTTGAAATTAGGGAAAGCTTGTTTACCTATGGATGGATATCATACTAACTTGCGATTCTGTGCAGTGCGGCGGAGGCGGAGGAAACTAAACGTTCTAACCATTGACCACGAATTGCGCCAGGAACTTCTTCGCAGACTGGGCGGGTAGAGGCTTGACGGCTGAAGCCGCTTCTATATTCTAAACGTGTAATGCCATCATTGTGGTACAATTATACTATTGCAGTTATTATGGTGAGTGTTGTGTATTCGCTTTCGATCCTCCAGATTCGAGCGGAGAGACGGAAGTGTCAAACGTGTAATGGAACGAGGAGACATGTTTCTTAAGTATGAACTCAATAAAGGGAACTAAGACTTGGCTTGTCAGTACTCCTTCTGAACCCGAGTGCGAACAGCAGTCTTAACGTGTTTCCCAAAAGACACTTATCCATTGTATCTCAGTGAAAGCCAACAGATCAGCGTCTTTCCAGCCACTGGCCTTGATTATGTAGATCTTTTGTTATTTCAGTTTAGCTAATTAGCTTCTCTTCTTCCCTTCTACTCTACAGATGTAAGCACGGAATCAGGTGGCTGAATCCAAGGCGGGACGTGTGACATGCCATATGGTTGTTAGTCCCGCAACTGTACCAAGTTACACATGAAAACAGTTCAATGCAGATTGCTCAACACACTGAGCAGCCCCCTCGATAATCATCGTCTCGAATGGCATTGATAGGCTTGCTAGAAGGTCATGACTAGCTCTGGAGAGCGTCGTCCACATGACTTCCGCGCCAGTCAAAAAAAAATTCTTGCTATATTATGCCGCTCGATCTCGTTTGTCCGCACAACCACGCCATCTTATCCCGCCGTTGTCAGACAACTGCCTTCTTTGCATCAGCATATCTCGTTGTACACGCAACCTTTCCCTCGTGGTGGCATCCTGCGTGATCCAAATTTGGCGGCAGCTTCCGATCCCCCAGAAGCACTTTATTTAGCTGTTATCGTAAATTACCGCAACCGCTCCAGCCTACTTTCTTAGAACTATTTTTCTGCTCAAGCTTAGCGACCTGATCATTACAAGTCCCTCGAACGTCAGGTCCCGCACTGCTCATCGCAAAACAAGCTCATCTGCCGCGCCATCGGATGGACATGGACGCCTGTTGCTGAGCTAGACGACACTGTTCAAAGATACCTATAGGGAACTTTGCCAGCGGCTCTTCTACACCGACTAATTACCTGTGCTGCATAGAGCATGCATCGTTTAGTCGTTTAGTGTGGAGTAAGGGACGCCCATAGTAATAAATTAAACTGCCAGCATGTGAAAAGTTCAGGTCATGTGACCTTGTCTCGCAGCACTTCTCATGCAGCTGCCGGGCCGGGTAACGAATCCCAAACTCTAATTTTATATAGCACACCTGCGTGCGACGCCTTGCGCTATCACAGGCCATTGATTCCAGCGAATCTACTGAGTCGACTACGCCGTCAAGCCAGGTGGTCATACCCCTCGATGATGGAATTGGATCTTCAGCTAATAAAAGGTATAAAGCGCGGACAGTGCCATTCCAAACGCGCCTTCACTAATTGTCAACTGCAGAGTTATGAATTCTCCAGAGGGGGAGGTCGAGAGCCAGTTCAAAAAACGGGTTCGACTGATCGAATCCGGCGATTCAGAAGGAGAAGAAGCAGGCCATAATGGACAGCATCAAGGATTCGATACAGGCGGGGATGACGATGGAGACCAGGAGGACGAGTTGTAAGAGCCCCTTCAAACCACTTCTATTCTTGCTATTGGCTCATTTAGGAATGGTGAAAGCACTGCTACACTTGGTCCTCTGCCGGAACATGCAACGGAGACGACAAAGACGGCTGAGAAGTCCGGTAGAAAGAATTCGAGCGTCGTCAGGCAGTATTTTAGGAAAGTCGAAGTTAAAGAGAAAGGAACCATGGTTCGAAAGGTTCGCTGTATTGTTTGTGGTGCTATCTTCGCAGATTCATCGACGAGCAAGTCGGGCGGTTCGACAGGCAAATATCGGCAGCACCTTACGTCACATATGGTAAAGAGCTCTGTAGTATCCAGACAGTCTATTTTGGATGCGGGACAGCTATTGAAAGGAGGACACAGCAAGGTACTGTCAGGCTCCTCATCCTCCGACGTCACCGCAATTGTTGAGGCCAACATCGTCAAATGGATGGTGGCGACGTCGAAACCTTTTACAGAAGTCGAATCCGACTACTTTCGTGCAATTTTTAAATGCATTCCTGGTCTCAGTCCTTTGTTTAAGTCGGCGTCGACGGCCACAACCCGAATTTTGGAATTGTATATGTCGCAGAAATCGGAGTTGAAGTCTGAGCTGGCTACCACCGCTATTGCTGTGTCTATCTGTGTCGATGGTTGGACAAGTCCAACAAAGAGTGCCATGTTTGCTATTGTTGCTCATTGGGTGACAGAGGAATGGACTGCACGCGAAGCTGTGTTACATATCGCTGAAGTCCATGGCAGCCACACTGGCGTGGCATTGGCCGAAGAAGTCTTGAGATGCTTGCAATTCTATGGCATCACCAATAAGCTGATAGCCGTCACCTCTGACAATACAAGCAACAATGCTGTGCTGATGAAGACGTTGGGCCGGTTGATAAACTATCCACGTTCTAGGAACCCTGGGGACGACGACGACTCCGATATTTCAACCGACGGAACTTCATCTGATTCCGAGGGTGGTGGACGTAATATCGCGCCGGGAGGTCCTGCGGATGTGAATCCTGAGGATGATTCACTCCGAGCGATTATTTATGCTGAAGTTGACCACGTCAGTGAGGACCGAAGCCACAAGTCAGCTATGGTCCCGTCCAGACCTCTCTTTCAAGGTGAACGGTCATGGGCGCGATGTCTCGCACATTCACTGAATCTGATTGTGAAGGAAGTTCTGGGTAAACTAGACTTCCAAGTTTCGCAGAACGTTGATAATGATGAAATCGAAGTTCAAAAACCTAACAAAGTTGTGAGCAAGATACGAAGGGTTGCTATCAAGATCGCCAACGAACCACAGTCCAGAGAGGTCTGGTTCAAATTAGTGAGCAAATACTGTGAGGGGCAGAAGAGAGTCATTCCGTATGACGTTTCCACTAGATGGAACTCAACTTATTACATGCTTGACGCTGCATATGACTTAAAACGGGCATACGACCGATTTACAGCCGATAAAATGTACTCGAACTATTTAAGTCGTGACGACTGGCAAATTGTTCATGAGCTGCGAACACTTTTGCGCAAATTCGAAAACTGGAGTGTAATGGCTAGTGCGAACCATACCGTCTCATCTATGTGGCCAATTCTGAGGGATATGGACACTTTTTTTCAGTCGATAGCTGCACTAGAAGGCACCGACGATACCACATACAGTACGGCTTGCATTGCGGCAATATTGGCTGGCAAGGAAATGTTCGACATATACCATGAAAGATATCTTTGCCTCGACTTGTACGAAGTCACAATGGCCTTAGATCCGGAAATAAAGTTGTCGCTAGTATCGGATGGTTCTGCCACAAGCACTGTCTCGTCCACAGTCAAGGAGGAGATTGCTGGGATATGCGACACTTATGGGTACAGTCCCAAAGAGCTTGCCAGAGCCGAACCAAAGCGATCGCGCACACTAAACCTGAAAAGACAACTATTGTCTGATGCAGGAATTCCGACTGATGACGAAGAATCTTTGACTTCCGACATAGACAGATACTTTGGAGAAGCGCCCTTGAGAAATGTCGCCATCGAGGACAGCCATCAGCTACTACAATGGTGGAAAGCCAACGGCGCTGTGTATCCAAGGATGGCACTGGCGGCCCGTGCCTTGCTTTGCGTGCAGGCCTCGTCGGTATCGGTTGAGAGGCTCTTCTCCACCGGAAGGGACGTGGTGGCAGTTCGCCGGAGCTCGTTGAGTTCCACCTCTCTTTCGATCCTTATGTTTCTGAGGCATCGTCTTATGACGACATAAGAACTCTAACTTTTTCTTCATTTTATTTAACTTAATTAACATTGTAGGTGTATTTTGTAATACTGGGATATTAAATTACCAACCGGTCTAAACTGGTCCGGTTCAGCTTAAAAACCGGTCCGGTCCATGGGTCAATCCCCCAAAAGCAAAGCGGTCCGGTCAGGGTCAAACTTGGAATTCGGTTCGGTCGCCCGGTCGGGACCGGATTTTGCAACCGGTCGGGGAGCCTAATAATGAAGATCCAAATTACCCGGAATTTACCAGCGAGTGCAGACGACGCCTACCTAACCCAGGCAAGTTCCCGGCAAACATCACCAAAAATTGTGGGTTCGTGAAATTAAATATAATGGTAGCATCCGAATCAGAAAATCAGACAGTTTGAATGATATATTTACTTCTGTTCGTTATGACGTGGTAGCGACACAGTGAGCGACTACTCTTACGACCTTGGAGACCTTGGACAGTGTCTGTGGGTTAGGAATTTGAGTGGGGGGTTGAGGGGGTTGGAAGTTCGCGTGGCGTTACCCTCCCGAGCACGACAAACCTAAGGCTCTTGTTCAGTACAGTCAAACCTCGCTATAACGATGCTCGATCCCCCCGATATAACGATAAAACCTGTGCCGTAATTCTAAAATTTGGTGAAACACGATTGCCTTCCTAAACAAGTTTAGTGCCCCTTCGATATGAGGTGGCGGTAAACATTATGTCGTACAACCGGGGTTCTAATGTATGTGATATGGTGTGGCGGTGCTTATAGCGGTTTGATAATACGCCGAAAACCTTGATCGTTGCCTCGGCTTGGACGAGTTCCTGGACGCCACCAGACCACACATGACACATAACCGTGAGACTGCCGAGGCACGAATGGAACAGAAGAGAAGTATGCCTAGGTTCGAAGACGCAAGAGCGACTGAACAAGAACAAAACAATGCGATAAAAACGAGCCGCCACCGATTCAGGGATGTGGTCAGGGGTAAGGCAAAGCTGCCCTTTAATGCTCCCGGCGCGATCTCCCATAAAGTAGGGCGATTACTGAGCACGTTGTAGCATATGGGTACCCGCATAGGACTACTACTTACTAGATGATGGTGTACCCCCAACAGAATTGGACGTACTGATTGAAAGAATACCCCAACAGATGTTGGAGACTTGATTTTGTGGAGATACTTAAAATCTTGGAAGGAACAGCTCGGGGGATTCGCTGTAACATAAACACATAGAGTGGCTATCTACTTAAAGCGTTGGTCAGTATCGGGTATAGTATCCAGAAGAAATGGCACGCAATAAACCACCGGTCGAACTCAGCTCCTTCAAGCGCCTAAACCACAAGACGTATCTCTGGACGCCTCCGCCCAGCGCCAAACGGAACAACAACGGCAGCGTTACCAACCAAATATCTATGCCTAGCACTGCTGGCACACCTCCAGATTTGATCCTGATCGGCTCCTGGATGAACGCGTCCCCGCGCCACATCGCCAAATTCACCGAGTACTACCAGCTGATCTACCCGTCCTCCCCGATTCTGCTCCTCACCAGTTCTACATCCGACTTCTTCTTCAACACCGCGAGCAAGGAAGCCACCGACTACGAGCCCGCAGTCGCCACGGTCAGGGCCTACGTAGACAATTGGTCTGCATATTGTCAGGACCACAGCACCCCTGGTGAAAGGGGCGGTCTCCTGGTGCACGGCTTCTCCAACGGCGGAGGGGGTCAGGTCGCCTTCCTCGCCGAACACTACAAAGCCGCCACTAGTCACCCCCTCCCCGCCGCAGCAGTAATCCTCGACTCACTACCGGGCCGGTCTCGCTTCCGTGTTGGCATTAGGACCCTCAGCTTCGGCCTTCCAATGGCCTGGTATGTCAGATGGCCCATGCAGCTGGCCTTCGCTGTCCTCCTCGCCGTTTTTTTCCAGATCCCGCACGCACTAGGCCGCCAGACCCTCGCGACCCGATTGTGGAATGATCTGAACGCCGTTATCAGCGGTCCGCGTCTCCGAGAAGTCAAAAAAAGAGGGAGTGCGAATGAGATGGGGGCAGTCATCCGAACAGAGGCGCCGAGATGCTACATCTACTCTGACGTGGACGAGTTTATCCTTGATCACGACATAGAGGACCACGCAGATGAGGCAGATGCGAAGGGGTTGAAGGTCAAGAAGGTCAAGTTTACGGGGACGAAGCATGTCGAGCACATGCGAGCGGATCCAGAGAGGTACTGGGGTGCAGTTAAGGGGACTTGGGACGCTCGTGCATGATTGATTCCCTTTGCGGATAGTCCATAACAATTATACCGCATAGAGTTTGGACCATAACGGGGATATATTTAATTCGCAAGAAGTTTCGTTTGATCTTCCAGTGAATGATGGCCAAGACAGTTTCTGAAACGGTTATTGTATCGAAAGCCGACTAGACTAAACTGGACTGGCAGCGAGCAGTCATTTTATTACTCGAGAATATACAAGACTTCGCACTTGGGATAGATCAATAGAACAAGCTCGAAAAAAATGGGACAATATATGTTGGCAACTTTAGCTAACGCTGAACATATAGAGTTGATACAACGAATTTTGTATGGCATTGATATGACAAATTAGCGAATGTCGTTGTATCGCGAATGAACGAAATTTGTGTGAGATCTTAATTCTGACAACGCAGGACTTTCGTTATATCGAGGAATGCGTTATAAAAGGTTCGAGGGTTTACTGTACAGTCAAAGTCAGTCAGTCCGACTCAGGGGAAGGGCAAGCGTATAAACGACCCTTGGGTACTGACGACAGCTAGACAGAAATTTAAATTTAAATTTAAAAAAAGGAAGACATGAAAAAGGAAAGACTACTCAGGAGAAATAATTAATAAGTTATATAATACGGAATTTAGGTGCGTAGATAATAGTTTTAAAAACAATACTAGAAGAAAGGGTAGCAACCCTCTGGCCCTCTGGTGGTCCTTTACTCCGCACCAAAATTAATCTATTTTGCGGCTCATTACTATGGGAGTGTCTGCCATCAGTAACGGCTCAGACCCCTGAAATGCAGGTTATGTGTGAATTGGCTGACAAGACTGAAGGGCCGCCTGACAAATAGCCCTAACCCGTGAACGTTATTTGTATGGCGCCTGACAAGCACGAGTTCCGGCATTGGGTATTATAACTCAGTTTAGGGGCTTAACCGGTGTGAAATCAAAGAACATAATTCAGTTATTATCCGTACGCCTGACAAGACCATCCCAATCCGGACTGATGCACTTGGAGAAGCCTATCTTCTAAACTTTATATCGCTGTACCAGTCGCGGCCAGCGAATACCAGGAGTTTGCCGCGTTGTACGATAGTTACACAAAATAATTTCCAAGTTATAGTGCGATTATTCCTACGCCAAGATGAAGGCAAGGTCCCCCGTATTTTGTCAGAGATTCCGGTCATGGTAGGGCCGCGACATTTGCCGCTAAGAAATACAAATCACATCGCAGGCTTCCTGATAACCTCGAAATTGATTGATGTCAGATTACTCCACTTGGCAGCATCGTCGGGCTCAGTTGTGCGTTTGTGTCGGTATATTTTCAGTTATGTTTTGTCGTATTTTCACTTTGTTAGATCGTGTTCTTCGTTGAGCCGGCGGTTAATATATATATTTACATGACTGCAAGTCTGCAACTGAGCAGAGAATGTAGGAAAAGCCTAGATCCGCAAGGATACGAAGCTTTCATAGATGTTGAATTTTTCGAAAATTATGGCTTACTGGGGTTAGGGATTTACTCGTCCAGACAACCAGTTATCGCATGTACCCCTACTGCCAACGCGAAACTCACATCCAGCTAAGTACAAACGTTCACCTCAATTGTATCCTCTAGCACAATCTAATGTTGGTTTTTCCAAATGAGCTGTAACTTGTTGAATATAGGGCTGTTCACGATACGATATCGGCACGGTTTGGGCAAATCGGCAATCGGCATCGTCAAACTTAAGGTCTGCCGATAATTATTGTCTACCGTATCGGCAGACAGTTGAAGCTTGACGATACGATATCGTATCGTATCGTCATATCGTCGCCGATAACTTGCACGCCTTATTACCCTGAAGAGGAAATTTTTTATAGGCACACCGTATAATCTGTAATACTATATCAAATCCGTACTTTCTAACTTCAACAAATAAACTGCTTGCCATCTCGCCTGGCCAAAATGTTTCCTTTTGAGAAAATGACTAGTCGCTCTAAGTGTGTCGACTACAGAGCCCTCAACGACGGCAGCTGCGACGAAGCAGCGCCCGAAGACCGAGTCGCGAGTTCCACGATGCCAGCCCCTTCGAGTCAATCAGCAATAGACGGCTTTATCAATGTCCCTGACGACGAGGTATTACCTTCAGAATCAGCATCACAGCTGCAAGAGCTTAGAGCAAGCTCCAAGACTTCTGAAACCTCAATCCATTCAAGCAACACGTTTCGCCAAGGCCGCACACGGCCAGCACCGGTTACTGAGTGGCTATGGGCATACTTTGAGACTACGACTGTTAATAAGGAGTGGAATGTAAAGAAGACAAGCAAGAGAAGGTTGACAGATAGGGCGATTCGTTGTGTATATATAGACGATACGACAGGTACACAATGTGGTTGGAGAACTATGGATTCTCTGCGACAAAACTCAACTAGCAATATGAAGACTCATCTTGCAAAGCACTCTATTTATCCTCCAGACACTGAGGGTGGGGGTACAGGAGGGAAACAGCAGACCAGCGTCGTTAGTCTATGGGAGAAGAAGGAGAAAATAACGCACCAACAATTGCTAGAAAAGAACCTCATTCGCTGGATAGTCGCAGAAAAACAGGCTTTTACGACTATCGAATCTGCTACATTTCAACAGATCTTCCATGATATACCGTGCATTGCACTCCCATTCTCCTCTCGACATACACTCCGGAGGCGGCTTAAAGGACGATTTCGATATACAGCGCCTTGAATTGAATGAAGAGCTTACCAGAACTTGCAGAACAATTGGTTTGTCTCTCGATGTTTGGACAATCAAGAATCACCTGCCTAGTATTGGTATAATTGGCCACTGGATCACAGAGAATTTTGAATATCGAGAGAGAGTACTAGACTTTAAAGAGATATATGGAATTCATAGTGGAAAGAATTTAGCAGCTGCTGTAGAAACTACTCGTAGAGTTAGGCCTTGAACGCAAGCTGATTACTATTACTGGAGATAATGCTAGTAATAATGAGACACTAGCCTCTGAGTTGTTCCATTGCCTTTCCAGGAAATTTGCTTTACAGGAGGACAGTAATAATTCTGTTCTCTTATGTCGCGGCCTGGATAGCTATGTCCGTTGCTTGGCTCACATCTTAAATCTCATTGTCAAAGATATACTTCAAGTAAGTTATTGAAGTCTGGCAATGTCGAGGAAGCAAGCACTGCTTGCGATAACTTACGAGATTGGAAGTCTATTGGAGCTCAGACAGCCTTGGCAAGACTGCGAATATTAGCTCTTTGGATTGATAGAACCCCTATACGAAGGCAGAAGTGGAATGAAGTTTGTAAGATTAACAACCTCTCAGATAAATATATAGAATATGATGTCGATACGCGCTGGAATTCAACATTCCGTATGCTCGACGATGGCTTGGGTGCAAGACAACAGATAAGCAAATTCTTGGAGCTACAGACTAAACTACCAGCATTCACGACACAAGATTGGCTACGGCTCACACAGATCCACAAAGTACTCTCAAAATTCAACGAACTCACGTTGTTTATTTCGAAAAGGAAGCCACAGATAAGCCTTGCGATTCCTATATACTATGAACTTCATGATTTTCTCCACGATGCGTCGGAATTTAAGAATGACTTGTAGGTTTTGACGCAGACATTGGACTGGCGGTACAGGAAGGAATAAAGAAGTACAACAAGTACTATAATCTCATGGATGAATTTGATGTGTATTATACTGCTCTCGTCCTGGATCCTCGAGTAAAAGGCAATCTGATCTTGGATGAATTAAGTCAGGATAACAATTCTGGTAGGATGATTCTACAGAGTATACGCGGGAACCTCCATCAACAAAACCCATTGGCTGTTGTGCGGCCGGGGACGCTGACCGAACCTGGACAGTATTCTGCCGCAGACAGAATCGAGGTCGTGATATCGAGTCTAGGATGCTGCAAAGGCTGCAACCACGAAGCCAGACTAGTAGCACTATATCTGATATTGACATGTACTTCGATAGTCCTGTGGTTAGTGTTATTAATGACACAAAAGATCCAAACTGGCTTTGCAATTGGTGGCGTATTCATCAAGATGAGTATCCGCAGATGGCCGCTGCCGCTAGGGATTACTTGGGAATCCCAGCTTCCGAGGTTGCAGTGGAAAGGTTGTTTAGTGCGGGAAGGGACTTGCTCGGTTTTCGGAGGCAATCTATCAAGGCAGACACTATGAGAATGTTGATGCTCATGGGAGACATGTACGATAATTGAGTTATTGTATGATTAGCGTAGGCAAAATACAACGTTTAGACACATCTTGGTAATTATCGATCCCTCAAAAAAAGATACGTAATTGTTTTGCCGATTTGCCGATATCGCATCGGCGAACCAGAGGTTCGACGATAAATATCGTCAAAGGCAATTCGCAGATATTAGGAACGACGATATCCTATCGTCGACGATACGATATAGGCATTAGGCAATATCGTCGATATCGGCAAAACGTGAACAGCCCTAGTTGAATACATCCCATAAATCGCTTTACCTACGTGTAAATACAGACGAGAGATATTTAGTTAGCATCACGATACCCTCAGTTTTCAACAGCCTCGATCGGAGTTAGAGGGCTGCTTTTCTCCGCTTTTCTCCGTTCTCCCCCATTCTTCGAGGTCTGACCACAGCCGAGACGTCTCTATAAAGCTCTTGTCGTCATTGGCATTTTTTTTTAATTCGCAACTTCAACATCAGCAGTCACTTACGATATCTTTCCATAGAACAATGTCGAAGCTTACTATCAACTCCACCTTGCGTATGAACTCGGGATATGAGATTCCGATGCTAGGTTATGGCGTATGTTTTTCCTCATGGATCATAGACACAATCTCTAACATAACTGCCAGGTCTATCAAACGTACGAGAGGCTTGCTTCCGGATCTCCGATCATTACTGATTCAATTGTAGTCCTGCCAACGTCTGCGAAGATGTCGTGACGAAAGCTTTTGAGGCTGGCTACAGACATGCAAGTCTCTCAACCTAAAAGCTACGTCCTGTCACTAACAACCCAGGTCGACTCGGCCGCTGTCTACCGCAACGAAGAGCCCTCAGCAGCAGCAATCAAGAGAAGCTACATCCCCCGCTCCCAAATCTTCTTCACCTCCAAAGTTCCTCCCCGCGGTTTGTCCTACGCCCGTGCCGCCGCTCAAATTGACGCATCTCTAAAGCTCACTGGCCTCGAATACATCGACCTGATGCTCCTCCATGCTCCCTATGGTGGAAGAGAGGCCCGAAAAGGTGCGTGGAAAGCGCTTGTCGAGGCGCAGGAAGCGGGTAAGGTCCGCAGTATTGGCGTTTCCAACTACGGCGTTCAGCATTTAGACGAAATGGAGGTCTATATCAAGGAACTTGAGAAGGAACGGGGCGGTGAGGGTAAGGGTGGGAAGATTGATGTCGGTCAGTGGGAGATTCATCCATGGTTGCCTAGGCGGGAAATAGTGGAATGGTGTGAGAAGAGAGCAGTGGTAGTGCAAGCTTACTGTCCGATTGTGAGGGGGAGGAGGATGGATGATCCGGTTTTGCAACCGCTAGTGAAGAAGCATAGGAAGACGGGGGCGCAGATTCTGATTCGGTGGAGTTTGCAGAAGGGCTTTGTGCCTTTGCCCAAGAGCGTTACGCCTTCACGAATTGTGGAGAATGCGGAGGTGTACGATTTTGAGCTGGATGCGGAGGATATGAAGGCGCTAGAGATTAATGCGTATGAGCCTTGTGCTTGGGACCCGACGGTGGCGGGTTTGCAGGAGTAGGGGTTTGGAGTGGGGTAGGAGGGAGAAGGCAGTGTCATATTGACTTATAGGAATTGGTTTTATTCGACAACCACAACCACATCCACATTCACGTCTGAGCTAGCCGTTTCCTGCATCCGAGCCTAGACTTTCATTTTGCTGCACATCAACGCTCCTTGGGGTTCTTCCTAGGTCCTATCTACCCCTTTCCTCATATCCGAGCCTACCATACGCTTTTGATTTTTGGACATCCAGTATATAGCCCCCTTTTCTCACATCTGAGGCACTACTTACCTTATCTATTTTGGAATTGAATCACCTGAACATTTGTTCATTATCACCACCCTTTTTCCTGTCGTCACATACCTGCTCACCAGCCGACCTGATCTGCCTCCACGATACAGCTCTCCAACGCAGAATGCCTTGTTCCCATAACGATTCGCATCGCAAGCTTGTTCATTGGCGGTGCATTGTAGATATTCTTCATCTTTTAAAAATGGGTTCGTGGATTGTGAGGGAGATCGAGGGAGATCGCGGGAGGTGAGATATTATGTCATATGAGATTGCTTTTGCTGGAAATAGAGTGATTTGTTCGTGTGTTATTTAGTTTTCTCCCGCTTTTTTAATGCTATACTTATGCTATACTGCTATCAATTTTTGACAACAAACTCATAGCCATAACTTTATTGGCCAGTGGATGATAGTTGGATGGTCATGATGGTTAGGTGGTCGTTGTGGCTGATGATTATTGGTGAGTGGCTAATGAGTGATGGGCGGTTGATGATTAGTGGTGATTGGCTGAGTTGACCGCCTCCTTTGCCTCTACATTACCGATATGGTAGCCCAGCACCAGGGTGCCGGACTTGGCGAAGGCGATCAGCTTCTTCGCAGCCTGGCTGGTCGTTCTAGTTCCACTGGTGCAGCATCGCTAGGGCTGTCCACGGATGGTGGATATGGCGGATTGTATCCTCCAAAATATCCAAATAATTTGTTTCGGTGCATTGAAGGGGTTTGTGGCGATCCGTTGATCTTCTTGATCATCCGGTCGGCCGGTCCCAAGGGAATCAGGGGCCCAAGCAACTGCACGACTTACACGAGTTGATACACTTAGTGTATTACTAAACTAAATAATCTACACTAGAGCATTTCTGACTAATCCACTACATACATTTGAAGGTCCAGTGTACGTGGATTTAGTGTATTCAGTGTATTTGTTCGCGATAAGATAAGGCTATGAGAAGCTGGTACAAGTGGGATCTGTTAGATGATAGTAATGTTCGTAGATACCCTAACCCCTCGTAATTTGTGGGTTCCGTGGAATCTTACTGCTAACGCGTCAAAGTCCATTAATCCGTAATCGTCATTTCGCTCTTACTGGCACCACCTTTCCATATCCATCTTCTAAGTTCATTTTCTGGTCAACTATAACATTCGACCGACCTTCTCCGCTGTGCTGTACCTTGGTGCTTTCCGTCATTATGAGTGCTGCGAGCTCCCCAGAACTTGTTCCAGGCTCGGTCGACGATCTATCAGATGACTGCGAACTCTCCGAACTTTCGTCGCCCGATTCTTCTGTATCCTCGTCGACTGCATCCAGTGCATCCTCAACACCGCCCCCTGATCCCGATCAATTTGAGACGCGTCTTTGGCGCCATTTTCCAGGCTCGGTGTGGTCAGAACGAAGTAAAGATAATCATCACTCGTGGGCTTGGAATATGGGTACGACATACAACCTCACGACGAGCGCAGATGGGTTTGCAAGTGGTGTATTCAGAAGAATGACCCCGAACCTAAGAACTTCGTTGCTGTCGGCCTTCAGAATGCCCTGAATCATCTATAGAGATCATCGAATATCTGCGCCGGATAACAAGACGAAGTCAGGGTTACAACAGAAGGCTGAGAAGAAGCCTGGGAGCAAGAGAATGAGATCAATTGTGGATGTTTTCAAGCTCGATCTTTCGACGCCTCGGGAACAGGCAATTGCCAACTCAATCATACGTGGATTCGATCGAAACCACTTTCAACGGCTTCTGATCGAATGGATAGTCGATACGAATCAAACCTTTAATGCTGCTGAACACCAGAGCCTGCGTGATATCTTTGAATATTTGAACCCAG